>MU736129.1:24781-37704 GCA_026770625.1 Nicotiana glauca
GTCTTAAATATGCGTTAAGCGCTTTCTGTGAAATTTGGTCGAAATCGGACGTCGTTTGACGTGTTTCGGACCCAAATATCTAAAGTTAGAGGTTGATGAACTTTGAAATGAAAAATGATGGTTTTGGGCTTTGATCCATTGAATTTGATATTATTTTGGCGATTTGATTACTCGACTAAGTTCGTAGGATGTATTTGAGTTAGCGTGTGTGTTTGGTTGGGAGCCCCGAGGGCTCGAGAGTGATTCGGAAGTGGTTCGGGATGGTTTTGCACTTAGAAAACATAGCAGATTTCTGCAATTTTTTGCACAGCAACTTTCTCCTTCGCGATCGCGTCCAGGTAACGCGTTCGCGTAGCTTCAGCAGCCTCCCTTCTTCGCATTCGCGGACCAGTCCACGCGTTCGCGTAGCACCTTCAGATCCTTCAACGCGTTTGCATCAGCACACTCACATTCGCGTAAGCTACCTTCCAAGACCCCACTTTTTTCTTCTTCGCGTTCGCATCACACCCTCGCGAACGCGATGCACCCCAGTTCCCCTTCATCGCGAACGCGACCAGTGTGTCGCGAACGCATAGAACAAAATGCCTCCAGTGATTTTTGTTAAAAATAGAACATTCATTACGGGATTCCTTCATTATTTCCACATGGACTGTTCTCTTTCACCCTCCATAGACGATTTTCAAGCTTCTCTTTCTCCATATCTCTTTGGGTAAGTATTTTTAACTTCATTATCTCCTAATTCTTTCATCTAAACACTAATTTCCTAGCCCTAAATCATGAATTCAAGGTAGAAAATGGGGGTTTTGGGTAGAACTAGGGCTTTGGGAATTTTGGGTGATTCAACCTCAATTTGGGGTCGAATCCTGAAACAAATTACATATTTGAACTCATGGGGTTATGGGTGATTGGTCCGAGCCTCGTGTTTGGACCATGTGGGCCCGGTGTCGGATTTTGGTAATTTTGGAAGAATGATGGGAATTTCATTTCCAGGCTATGGGATTATGTTTTTGAGCTCTTATTGATACTATTGAACTAAATTGTGCCTAGATATCATTGTTTCAGAGTTGGATTCTAAAGGAAAGGAGGTTTTAGAGCCTTAATCTATTTTCGGACCGAGGAAAGTGTTTGTTCTAACTTTGGCTTGAGGGATTAGGATTAGTGTATTATTTGCTACTTTCTAAATGTGGAGTACGGTGTATAGGCATGGTGACGGTTATCTATACACCAGAGTCTAGCATGACCGTGAGTCTTATATGTGTTGGATTCAGATTTAATGATACATCTTTCTTGCTTGGGTTGATAAGTATAATATAAAGTGAATAATTGAGGAAGGTTTGTGATTCGTTTGTCATTTGGAGCATTGGCTCAGACTAGAAATTGTTACTCGAGAAATAGGTGTTTAAAAGTGGAACGCGTAGCGATTACTCCCTTGCCGAGACATAAGTATTTATTGTATTCTCCCTTTCCAGGATGTAAGTATTTATTGTATTCTCCCTTGCCGGGATAATTGAATTGTTAATTGTATTCCCTTGATGGGATTTCTTGTAATTGTTGTTACTCCCCTCGCACTTGAGTTGCGGTCGTTATTTGGGTGAGTTCTTGGTTATTAAATGTTGAGGATCGGGTTGCACGCCGCAAAGGTATTGATTGTTGAGGATCGGGTTGCACGCCGCAACGGTATCGATTGTTGAGGATCGGGTTGCACGCCGCAATGGTATAGATTGTTGAGGATCGGGTTGCACGCCGAAATGGTATTGATTATTGAGGATCGGGTTGCACGCCGCAACAGTGATATCTGTTAAGGATCGGGTTGCGCGCCGCAACGGAGTATGGACTGAGTGTATTGTTTTCGTATGTAGAGACTTCCTGTGTTTTCCTTATCAGTTGATATCGTTCAGCTTCATTTCTTTACCGATTATTTCTATATTTAGACTTTAGTACCCCACAGCATGCTTACCCTCTTTTTAATTGTTTAAATTAGTGTATTTCCTGTTATTGCACGTATATCTATACCGGTTATTTTTGGTAGGTCCTGTCTAGCCTCGTTACTACCTCGCCGGGGTTAGGCCAGACACTTACCAACACATGGGGTCGGTTGTGCTGATGCTACACTATGTGCATTTCTTTTGCACAGATCAGGATGCAGCTTTCGAACCGCAGCAGTATTAGATCGGGAGCAGATCTTCAGTCCAGGGACTCTTGAGGTAGCCTTGCTGACATCCGCAGGCCCGGAGTCTCTTCTATCTTTATTCAGTTTGTTAACTCTTGTATTGAAACAGACTGTTATGATTTCTTTCAGACGATTGTATTTAGTAATCCTAGAAGTTCGTGAGTATTGCGACACCAATTTTGGGTAGAGGATTCTGTTAAATTTTCCACATTTCCTTCAGTTAATTATATTTGAGACTTCCGCTCGTTATGTTTGTTATGTCCTAATTATATTATCGAAAATGTTAGTAAAAATGATTGAATGTTGGCTTGACTAGCTCCTAATAGTAGGCACCATCACGACTCCCGATGGTGTGAAATTCGGGTTGTGACAGCATGGTAACTATATGAAAAATGCAGAAATCTAATAGGCATGGTAACCATATGAGAAAATACTAAAATTAGAGATTCCTATAGGCAAGTTAGTTACACTTTTACATGCATGGTTACCCCTTCCTTGTCACTAACCATCCCCAAAAGTTTATTACAAGGTTATTACAGTCCACAGAAAATAAAGAAAATATATTAGAAATTGAAAATTACAACCAAGGAGAGCCTGATTCAGACTTCCTGTTTGAAGTATGAAGTAAACCAACTCCAAAGATCATGTTTCAAAGCTTTTCTACCACTTGGTTGTATTGAAAATTGATCTAACTTTTGACACCCTACCTCCCTAAGTACTTTGAAAGTGTAAACATAGACTAAAAGCCTAAGTTTGGGGGTTGAAGGTTGGAAAAGTTGTGATATGGAAGTTGTTTGAAAAGGTGGAAGGTAAAAAAAAATGAAATCTTCCTTGATTTTGAAAAAAAAATGTATATAGAATAAAGTGATAAAAAGTCGTGAATAAAGGGAAGACTAGGTGTGGAATAAAAAGTGAAGAAAGGATGGAAAATGTTTTTGAAAGAAGGGGACTTTAATTATAAATATTGTAGTGCTTTGGGAGGTTTTGAGTCACTTTAACCAAAATTTTGCCTTACCTTAACCAAAAGCCTAAATTACAACCCTTTAAGTCCTAATTGATTTTCAACCGAGTTGTCTTTAGCGGAGGAATACATGAAGGGCAAGCCTATGGTACTACTTGTATGCATTTGAACATCTTTTTGAGAGAGAGTTAATTCTTTCCATTTGATATCCCATTTTTGTTTTAAAATTAAGATTTATGAGTGTGGGATCCTCTCTTAAACGTAAGGGCACATGAGATTTGAGTTGTGAATTTAATCTCATTTTCAATTGGAAAGAATGACCAAAGAAAGTTGATTGTGATAGAGAGGCAAATTTTGAAGCTTTAGTATCATGAATTGATTGCTAATTTGATTTGCATTAGTGTTTGAGCACTTGAAGTATAATGAAGTTTATGTGAAGTGCTTAATAATTCATATGCCTTGGAGTAATTGTTGGTACGAATCAAAGTCATGCATTTGTGCTTAAAGTAGACTTTCTTTTTGGCTTGGCATGATATGGATGCATTGTTGAGTTAACTACTTGGGAGGAGATTTTGTCGTTTTAATTGCTTGAGGACAAGCAATAGTTTAAGTTCGGGGGTTTGATAAGTTAGTATTTTACCAACTTATCTTGTCTTTAAATCTATGCTTTTGCTATGTTTGAGTGATAAAATCGTGTATTTAATGTTATTTGCTTCTATTTTACAGGTTGTATGTGATTTAGAAGTAATGGTGAAGAAACCAAGTGAAAACAAGACAAAAAGGAGCTAAAATGGACAAAATAATCTGCCGAGTGAAATGCTCTTCGCGAACGCGAAAGAGAGCACGCGAACGCGATGTACCAGTAGCCAAACCTACGCGAACACGTAGGTCAAACGCAAACGAGAAGCTGTACAGACTAATACTACGCGAACACGTAGGATACACGCGAACGCGATGTGGGGCAAAAGAAACCTTCGCGAACGCGGAGGTGTTTACGCGAACGCGAAGCTAGACTCGCGAACGCGATGAAGAAATCAGGCGTGAAAATTGGGCAGTTATGGAATTTCACGTTTTTTTACCCCAAATCCATTAATACCCAATTCAGCTCAATTGTAAAAGATCTTTGGCTTATTTTCAGTTCATAGAACTAGAGAGAACATTTTTGGAAGCTAGGATTTTTGCACACACACTTGGGTCTTGAAGATTGAAGCTTGTGGTTGAGAATTTCTTACCCATTTATGTTGCTTTCTTCATTTTCTTGCTTTGTATTGAATATTTAAGTGTGTAGTACTTATTTCCAACACTTGAATCTTGTTTATGGGAATATTCATATTTAAAGTGTGGATTAAATACCTTGTTGTGCTTATGTATTGAATGATTTTTATATATTTATGAAGTGAGTTATTGTTACTTTAATTATTCTTGTTCTTTAATGTTTCCAAAGGGATTAGCTAACCCTAGGACTCGCCCATTAACTCCGAATTAATTTTGGAAAAGATAATTTGGGGTTGGGAAAGATTAATTAACAAGAACTTGAGGCGTTAACCCTCATTTTATAGATTCTACCTAGGGATAGGATTGAACTACTTGTAGCCATTCCGGATATGCTTAATCTTCTAATTGTTTTAGGAATAATTCAATTAGGAAGTCTTGTTAGTCTTCGGAAGAAGCTAATCAAGAATTATTATCCGTGGCTAATTAACATAAACTCGCTCATATTTGTAAAATCGTGAAATACATTGGATCGTTACTTGAGTGTAATTTCCGAAGCAACCATACTTGTAGCCATTGATCATTTTACTTGCTTTCTAGGTTAGTTTACATTTCCGCATTTAGATATAAAACACTTTTCAAACTAAAATTCTTAGTGTTTGGCTTTGCGCAACTAGCGATAATTTTCTTACATGCCTAATCGTCTATACATTGTTCTCTGTGGGATTCGACCCCGACTCATAGTTGGGTAAATTATATTGCTGCGACCGTGTCTATTACTTTTTAGTAGTGGATTTGGACGTCACCATGTTCATCTTGCAATTTCTGAAGCTAAATAAACCGATTATACAAGAACCCCTTTTATTGGAATTTTTTTGCTTTTAACAAACAAAACAGAACCCGTATCAAATTTGGGTGTACTCAAAACTTTAACTTTACTAGAAAATATTGAAAAAATTAAGGTTTCTTCCAGAATTTCGTCTCTCCGCAAATTCACAAGAGGAAAAAATAAAAGGAGAAAAAATAAGAAAAGAAAAGTTCAGGGTTTCAAAAACTTCTTACCTGAATGAGAGAACAATATGTAGGCGCTAGATCAGAGAAATATATGTCAATTTATAAATTTTGTCTCTTAATATATTGTGAAGAGGAAAATGCGCAACCAAATCAGGGAAATATTCAGAAAATGAAGTACAACAATACAAGTAACAAATAAACTCTGGCCTAACATGCTTCACGACATTTCAATTAAGGCAATTAAGCAATTAAGCAATTAGTTCTATCTAATCATGCTTCTCTAACTAACACAGATAAATCTTGCACTTAATCAGTCAAATAAACGGAGTAACACAGTTTAAACAATTCAAGTAAAGTGGATTTTTCAACAATTAGCACAAGTACACGCTCGTCACCTCGCGCACAAGGCATTTAAATCAGTAGATAAGAAGTCCTAAGGGGAGAGGTCCCCCACACAAGGTTAGACAAGGCACTTACCTCGAACCGGTACAAAATCACTATGAAACGGTGCCCTTACCACGAGTATCATACTCCGAGTGGCCCAAATCTATTCAAACCAATTACATATTGTAAATAACATCGCAAGTAACCAATTCCACTATTAAAATTAAAGCTAAGGTGCGAAAATAGGTAAAATAACCAAAACGCCCCTCAGGCCAACATCTCGGAATCGAATAATTCTTTACATTTTCAGAACCCTCGTATTCTCACGAGTCTAACTATATAAAGATCTCCCAAATCGGAGGTCAAATGCCCCCTCAAATCCTCACAATTAGGTCTAAGAACTTTACCCCAATTTTCATTCAAAATCCGAAATTAAAGGTTGAATTTGAGGTTAGATTAGTGGGTATTAATCATAAGGGAGTAAGGAAGCGTTACCTAATCGTTGCCTCTGAAAATCCCTCGAAAAATATCCCAAAACCGAGCTCTCTAGCTTTTGTTTTGTTAAAAATGGCAAAACCCCCATTTTCAAATGTTAAGTACTGCCCAGGTGATTAATGAATCGCGATCGCAAGGATAGGGCCGCGATCGCAAAGAGTAAAAAAATAGAGGCTCCGAAAAAAGGCCTACTCGATCGCGAGAAGAGGCATGCGATCGCGTACAAGAAGAAGCTGGCCTTACGCGATCGCGTATAAAGGCACGCGAACGCGAAAAGGAATTAGTCCACTGAGTCACAGGCTCAGTTTCTACTACGCGAACGCATGGTATAGGATGCGAACGCGTAAGAGGGAATGGCAGAGGTATACGATCGCGAACAGATCCATGCGATCGCAATGAAGGAATTTGGGCCCCTCCAAGTTTGGCCTATGCGATCGCGTGAGAGGGGGACGCGATCGCGAAGAAGAAAGTGACCTGCAACAGCTGAAGGAAATTCTGCAATTTTTCAAACTCCAAAAATGCTCCGTTGAGCATCTGGAACACACCCGAGGCCCCCGGGACCTCAACCAAACCCACGGGCAAATTCCATAATACCATACAAACTTGTACCAATCATTAAACCACCTAAAACAATGTCGGAAACTCAAGTTACTCAATGATTTGAACCTAAGAACTTTAAAACTCAACCCAACTCGCTTTCGATCAGAAACCTAACCAAACCTCGTCCGATTAACCTGAAATTTTGCACGCGCGTCGCAAAATACATGACGGTGCTACAGAAACTTTTGGAATCTCGTTCTGACCCTCGGACCGAAAACTTAAAAATTCTAACTTTCGGCATTTCTAGCCTAAATGAGCTACGGACCTCCAAAACACAATCCGGACACGCTCCCAACCCCGAAATCACCTGACGGAGCTAACGGAACCATCGGATTTCCATTTCGAGGCCGTCTTCACACTGCTCCGATTACGGACTATTTTCCAACACTTAAGCTCTCATTTAGGGACTAAGTGTCCCAAAACACTCCGAATTCTAACACCGAACGTCCCGACAAACCAAAATAGCATAAATGAACTTAGGGGAAACAATTAATGGGAGAACGGGGCTTAAATTCCAAAGACGACCGGCTGGATCGTCACATCCTCCTACACTTAAACATTCGTTCGTCCTCGAACGAGCATAGAGAACATACCTGAAGTAGCAAATAGATGAGGGTATCGGTTGCGCATATCCCGCTCGGCCTCCCATGTCGCCTCCTTGGCCGGCTGACCCCGCCACTGAACCTTTACTGAAGCTATATCCTTTGCCCTGAGCTTTCGGACCTGCCTGTCTAATATTGCCACTGGCTCCTCAACATAGGACAAGTCATTGTCCAACTGGACTGAAGTGAACTCCAACACGTGAGACGGGTCACGGGGATACCTCCGAAGCATCGAGACATGAAATACCGGATGAACCCCGGCCAAACTGGGAGGTAAAGCAAGCTCATAAGCAACCTCCCCAATTTGCTTCAAAACCTCAAAAGGGCCAATAAACCTCAGACTCAACTTTCCCTTCTTCCCAAACCTCATGACGCCTTTCATAGGCGAGACCCGAAGCAAAACCCGCTCGCCAACCATAAAGGAAACATCACGAGCCTTCCGGTCCGCGTAACTCTTCTATCTGGACTGGGCCGTACGGAGTCTATCCTGAATCACCTTAACCTTCTCTACCGCATCCTGGACCAACTCAGTGCCCAATAGCCTGGCCTCACCCGGCTCAAACCAACCCACCGGGGATCTGCATCTCCTACCATATAAGGCCTCATACGGCGCCATCTGAATATTGGACTGATAACTGTTGTTGTATGCAAACTCAGCCAATGGCAAGGACTGATCCCAAGACCCTCTAAACTCAATCACGCACGCGCGGAGCATATCCTTAAGAATCTGAATAGTGCGCTCGGATTGTCCGTCCGTCTGAGGGTGAAAAGCTGTACTCATAGCCACCAGGGTACCCAACTCCTACTAGACGGCTCTCTAGAGTCGTGATGTAAACACTGAACCCCTGTCTCAGATGATAGAAACTAGAATGCCATGCAGACGGACAATCTCCCTGATATAAATCACCGTTAACCGCTCGGCTGAGTAAGAAGTACACACTGGAATGAAATGAGCGGACTTGGTCAGCCGATCCACAATAACCCAAATAGAATCAAATTTCTTCGTCGTCAGAGGGAGACCAATTACAAAATCCATAGTGATCTTCTCCCATTTCCACTCCGGAATCTCCATCTGCTGGAGTAACCTTCCCGGTCTCTGGTGCTCAGCTTTTACCTGCTGACAGTTGAGGCATCTAGCTACAAACTATGCTATGTCCTTCTTCATCTGCCTCCACCAGTAATGTTGCATGGAAAATTTTCGTGTTAAAACTTAAATTCTCATTAACCCTAGGTTTAGCTCAAATTCCTTGATTTTACCCAATCCTTGGTGTTAAATCTACCCTATGTTTATGTATTTGAACTAAAAATCAGTGGGGATTACTTACCTCAAGATGTTATGCTGAAACTTCCCCTTTTGAATCACCAAAATTGCCTAAAAGTTGAGAGAGATATGGGAGAAATGAGCTTAAGCTCGAATTAAATGAGGCTTCTGACCCACTGTGATTTCCGCTTTTGTGAAAGAAATCCCACTTCTGCGGGTTCCGCTTTAGCGGACATCTGACTGCTTTTGCGGAAATGGCCCAAGGAGACTGGGCCGCTTCTGCGAGTCCGCATAAGCGGAAAAAGAACCGCTTCTGCGGTTTCGGCCTACCGCTTCTGCGGTCTTGGGGTCCGCTTTTGCGGTTTCCCCTGGGCCTGGCCCCTTCCTCTTCCGCGATTACAGGACCGCTTAAGCGGTCACCGATTCTGCGGTCAAGAAGCCACATAAGCGATTTTGACAGAAGCAGCAAACTTGTTTCCTTCAAAATTTCGACTTCGCTCAAACCTCGACCATTTGATGCTCGGGGCTCCCGAGCCCCGCCCGAACATACCGACAAGTCTGAAATCACAAGGCGGACCTAGTCGAACCCTCGGAACACCTAAAATATTTTTAAATCAATGAAGCGGACCCTAAAACCATTCGATTCAATTTAATGAACCTCAAGTTCTTAACTTCCTACCAACGGGTCAAACTGCCCTTAAACTACTCGGATTGACACCAAATTTTGCATGCAGGTCTTAATTGATATTTCGGACTTGTACAAAGTTTCGGAATCAAAATTCGAACCCGATACCTATGAAAACAATAATTTCTTGGTTTATTAAATTTTCAAAACTTAAACTTAACAATTTTTACATAAAATTCCGCTACTCGAGCTAGGGACCTCGGAATTCATTTTCGAGCATATGCCCAGGTCCCATACTTCCCAAGGACCCTCAGAAATTGCCGGATCGCGATTCCAGGCCCGTTTTCCCAAAATATTGACCGAAGTCAAACTTGGCCTTTTTAAAGAAACTTAAAGAAGTAACTAGGCTTATTCTTGCCCGAAATTCTTCTAACTTCCGAACCACCCGCCCCCGCAAGTCATAATCTAGCTAAAGCAAATGCTGAAAGTATTATTTAAGGGAACGGGGTTCGAAAATACAAAACGACCAGTCGGGTCGTTACATTCTCCATCTCTTAAACAAACGTTCATCCTCGAACGGACATAGAAAAGTACCTGGACTTCTGAATAAGTGGGGATATCGGCTCCGCATGTCCTCCTCGGACTCCCAGGTCGCCTCCTCACCGTTGTTCCAATTGCATCATTTACGATTTCCTTCTATCATTTGTTTCTTAACTCTTACCACATAACACTTAATCAAACCAATCAAACACCCAACAAACCAATCACAAGAATTTCCCAAACAATCCACGTAGCTATCACATACCAAATATTCGTACACCAAACAAGGTGATTTCACAAAGATCAAAGTTAGCCATACATACCTCGAAGAGCTTTTCCTTAAGTTACAACAACGTTCTGAAAATTTTAGCAACTTCAATCTATTTTGAGACATAGCAAAATTGAGCAAAAATTAGAAAGGTATTCATAACTCTAGCTCATTTGAGCATTTTATCAAATACTAGATGAGAATCTTGATTTCAAATTCCCTTTTCAAGATTTCCTTCACTCCCTAACCCAATCTTTACTTATTTATGTTAAATAATCTTCTCACAACATGCGACCGATCAAAAGCTGTTACAAATATGTTAAATGCCCCAACGCTAACGTGATGGTTTCAATTTGTCATGTCATTCCAGAAAGGTGGTTGGTTTGTGGTTTTAAAGTGGTAACTCTTCTTTACAACACAAGGACAAAAGGCAATGGCAACAACAATAGAACTGAGTTGGTTAATACCGGTGCCCGACAACAGTTGGATGAAGGGGATGATGGGTTGGTTGAAAAGGTGCGGATGTTAAGACAACACATGGCAGACATGTATCAAGCCTGGATGATTGGGAAGGCATCACTCCCGCCACCACCAATTTTTCTGGATGCTGCCCTTACCCAAACTCCCAACACAATGCCAGATGATCCTCCATATTCCCCAGATACACCCGCTTATCACAACTTTCCCAACTACCCCAGTAACTCCATCACTCATCCTCCAGTTACATCTCCCCGAAATTACTCTCATGACATATCCACTACCCCAAACAATGAATACCCACTCAAAGCTCACAATACCCAATATCACCCCCCAGAGGTTTCCCGCAAGGTCCTCGATTCATACAAGAAGAGCTCCTGGGATGAGCAGCTTCATGCTAGAAATAAAAGGGTTACGGGAAGAGAAGGACGAGATGGGGTACCCAGGAAGTTGAAAATCACAGAACAGTCCTTCAGGGACAAGCGAAGAGTGGAAGGCCAGGGTAGCATGCCCGTAGGGTTCAAAGTACAGAAATTTAACTTGTACGATGGGCATGGAGATCCGGTGGCCCACCTAAGGGTCTACTACAACGAAATGAGGATTGTTGGGGAGAAAGATGGCGTGATGAAGGAATATTTCAGTGAAAGCCTAACTAGGGCAGCCTTGGACTGGCATACCCGTCAAGATATTGATAAGTGGCTTACATTGGGTGACATGGCTCAAGATTTTGTCCGATACTTTCAATGCAAATCGAGTGTTACCTCAGACTGCTCCTCGCTATCTAAGATGGGAAAGGGGCCGAAGGAAAGCTTTAATGAATTTGGGCTCAGATGGAGGGAGCAAGCTGCTCGAGTCAGTCCCCCGATCAGCGAAGAAGAAATGGTTAAGCTTTTTCTACAGGCCCAGGGACCCACCTACTACAGTCATTTGATCCTGGCCCTGGGAAAGCCTTTGAATGATGTGTTAAAAATGGGGGAGCTAGTAGAAGAAGGGATCAAGTCAGGAAAAATCATGAGTTGTTCGGAAGCCATTCAGAACGTACCAGTAAGCTTGGTTGGAAGAAAGAGGAACAGAAAAGATGATCCGATAGGTTTTCCTGATCAACACTTCCAGCCTCGACATCGTTCCCGTGGTTATCCTTGTGCATTAGATGACTCTCCCCGACGCTACTTCTCTCCACAGAACTCCTAAAGTCGCCCATCACATTCCCAGTACCCAACTCCTCAAAATGCCCATATACCCCCGCGAGCTTACCAAAAATACCCCGGATCAGGTGTTCGTCACAATCCAGCATTTAAGAATGAGAGGTTACAGAAGAAGAAAACCTTTACTCCGTTGGGAGAATCATATGCCAGTCTGTTCCAGAGGTTAAAATTAGCTCAAGTAGGCACTCGTCACCTCACGTTTAAGTCATTTCAAGTATCAAATATACCAAATCCTAAGGGGAGAGTCCACCACACAAGGTTAGGCAAGCCACTTACCTCGAACCAGCTCAAATCAATCTGAAACCACGCTCTTGCCACGAGTACTCGACTCTAAATGGACTAAATCTATTCAATTCAATTGGATAATGTAAATAACACTTCAAGTAACTGATTCTAAAAAGAAATTCTAAGCTAATACGCAAAATTAGGAAAAATGACCAAAATGCCCCTCGGGCTGACATCTCAGAATCAGTGAAAAGTTACATTTTCAGAATCCTCACACTCTCACGAGTTCATCCATACCAAAATTACCAAAATCGGACCTTAATAGGTACCTCAAATCATCACTCAAAAGCCTTAAAATGCTAAGTTTTGATGTTAAATGGGAAAATTACAGGTTTCCACTCAAAATTAATTAAAGCAAGCCTCTATTATTGAGGAACATGATCAGATTTTGAGGGGGAGTGGAAAATTACTATTCATTTTAGAGAGAAGAAGCCATTGAAGTCTCTTGGAGCTAAGAAAGGAGGGGAAATATACTACCTTGGAGCAACAATTAAAAGAGTTCTTTCAAACTTTCCTCTTGTTGCTTGTTTATAGTATGTTTGAGATTATTATTGTTGAGTTTTGTATGAACATGAGTGGCTAAAACATCCATTGTTCTGGGGTTGTGATTTAGCCATGAATATTGTAGTTTGAATTTAACTTGATCTTGATTATAATTCATTCGTATATGTTTGTTTCTTTAATTCTATGTTTAATTGCTTAATTGTTTGTCCAGCTGTCACACCTCCTTTTTTTCACGTTACACCCCTGGAAGGGTATAAAGGAGTTTTTTCCAATTTAAGGACAATCAGAACGGGATTAGTTATTTAAGTTTTTCAGAGTCG
>MU736143.1:14384-106657 GCA_026770625.1 Nicotiana glauca
ATATATATATATGATATTGTATTCATTATTTTATTATAATAGAGTTAATGAAGTACATTCATTCGTCACTATGTTATAAGTTGATGAATCAATTATAAATTTATATTGGTCGAGATCGTTTTGTTTTAACTATACAACGATGCATCTGAGTAGGTTCTAAGTCGATGAATCAATTTACACACAGATATATTTGATGAAAAATTATATATACTAACAAGTCAATCAATCCCTAAAAGAACCCGAGGTAGGGTTCTTTTAGGGATTGATAGACTTTTCAAGATCTTAATTAATATTTATAATTTTTCATCAAATATACATGAATGTAATTCATTAACTCTATTATAATACAAATAATGAATACAATATCATATACTATAACATGCTATATATGTAGTTAAAGCAACACGAAATGTGTGTGTGTTATAGATATACACACTTTAATTTAATTTTTTTTAAATAACGACCAACTTTGGTAGCTATTTTTAATTTAATTTTTTTTAAATAGCGACCAACGTTGGTTGCTATTTTTGGGCAAATGGTCAAAACTTATTTACAGACCAAAAATAGCGACCAAAGTTGGTCGCTTTTCCTAATTCTAGAGACAAAAACGGGTTTTCTCCCCCATTCCTCATATTTCCTTCCCCGAAATTTTCCCAACTCTCTCTTTCCCTCCCCTTTTCTATTTCACTCACCCAAATTCCACTCCCCACCCACGCCACCATTGCCCCCTTGCTTGTCTCCGCCTCGCCGGCCACCACCACTTCCACCCCTCTCTCTCCTTCTCCACGTATAAAAAACTAAGGTTAGAATTATAACCTTCAATCTTTGTTATTTCTAGTGTGTGTGTTACAATATTTGATATATAGTAGTTTATTATTTCAATTTGTGTTTTAATTCTTTGAACGTTGTATTTTATTGAGGATTAGGATTTAGGTCTTGTTTTAGTTTGTTTTGTTAATTTATTTTATTAACTAATTAGTTTAATTAGTGTTGAATTTAGTTTAGTTAGATTTCAATTATACTTTGTATTGTCGTCATAGTTTAGTTAGAATTTAGGGTTTAGGATATGAATTGGAATTTTAATTTATGAATTAAAATTTTAGGATATGAATTGAACTTTTAGTTTATGTATTTTAATTTTAGTTTATGTATTGTAATTTTAGTTTATAAACTGAAATTTTGTGGATATGAACTGAAATTTTAGGATATGAATTGAACCTTTAGGATATGAATTAAAAGTTTTGTGTATGAACGGAAATTTTAGGATATGAATATAACCTTTAGGATATGAATTGGACTTTTAGCTTATTTATTGGAATTTTAGTTTATAAATTGAAATTTTAGGATATGAATTGAACTTTTGTGGATATGAATTGAAATTTTAGGATATGAATTGAACCTTTAGGATATGATGAAATTTTTGTGTATGAATTGAACTTTTAGGATACGAATTGAGTCTTTAGGATATAAATTGGACTTATAGGATATGAATTGAACTTTTAGTTTATGTATTGGAATTTTAGTTTATAAATTAAAATCTTAGGGTATGAATTGAACTTTTAATTTATGAATTGAAATTTTAGGATATGAATTGAACCTTTAGGATATGAATTAAAATTTTTGTATATGAATTAAACTTTTAGGATATGAATTGAGCCATTAGGATATGAATTGAACTTTTAGGATATGAATTGGACTTTTAGTTTATGTATTGGAATTTTAGTTTATAAATTGAAATTTTAGGATATGAATTGAACTATTAGAATATGAGTTGAACCTTTAGGATATGGAATTAATTAACTAAAAAAATATTAGGATATGAATTAACTAAATTAATTTGTTCTTATTTTATTTGTATAGATGGAACATCGTACTTGGATGTACAATAGGAATTATCCTAATCGGCGGGGATTGCGGGAGGATGTACAATAGGAATTATCCTAATGCCAATAAAGCAATATGAGCTATTCAATGAGACTCGTATTGTAAGAAGAAGAAAGAGACTGATCCAGAAAGGTGGGTCGAGGGCCGAGCCTCGAGTGTACATGTAAGTTTTTTACTTTTCATAAAGTATTTTGATTTACTTTTATATAAATTTTGAAATACTAATTCAATATAATTTTTCTTATAGGGTCGCTTCACAGCTGACGTGGATGAATTCATACGCAGTCAGCCACCTAATGAGTCGGGCGAGGCAATCCAACTTTCGGACGAGGATGCTGAAAGAACACTCCTTGAGTACTTTATAATCTTTGAACTAGACAATAGAACCGGTTTTCGAATGGGACTGTAATAAGCGTTAACTTAGTTTTGTTAGCTTAATGTGTTAGTTCTATTGAACTTTAAACTTTGTTGGTTTTAATATTGTTGTTAATGTTCTTGTTGTTGTTGTTGTTGTTGTTGTCGTGTTGTTGTTGTGTTGTTATTGGTGGTGGTGGTTTTGTTGCTTGTAATAGGGAATTTGGTATGCTGGCAGGTGGTGTAGCTATCAAAACAGGCATATTTTACCAAAATTATACCTAAAAAAGCGACCAACTTTGGTCGCTTTTCTATTTTAAAAAATATTTTCTAGGCAATAGCGACCAAGGTTGGTCGCTAATTAACCCAGATTTCCTAAAAAGCAACAAACTTTGGTCGCTATTCTATTAAAAAAAATTGTGGAAATTAGCGACCAATTTATGTTTAGAAAAAATATAAATTCTTGAAATTAGCAACCAATTTTGGTCGCTTATGTTTAAAACAAAATTAGAAAAAAAGCGACCAACTTTGGTCGCTATTTTCCAAATTTTAAAATATAATATTTGATTAGACCAAAGTTGGTCATTGTATTTTGAATAATAATAAATAAATAACGTAATTTAAATAGAGGGACCAACTTTGGTTACTAAATATATATTATTAAAATATTAAAGCGACCAAAGTTGGTTGGTATATTGTTTACCGGAATATTTGGTCCTTTTACCTTAGAGACCAAAGTTGGTCGCTAACTTTGGTTTCTAAGGTAATGGGACCAACAAAATAGCGATCAAACCAGTTTGGATGCTTTTTGGTCACTTTGTGACTTGTAAGCGACCAACTTTGGTCGCTTTTTGTGGTTGCTTCTTTCCGGATTTCTAGTAGTGGATGTGCCAAAGACTAGAGCTGACTCCAATACGAAGGACTTGAAGAAGTGGGAAAAGAATGCTAAGGCCAAGAAATTGCTTGTGTGTAGACTTGGTCCAGACAAGTATAGCATAATTCAAAGTTGTACTACTACTAAGGAAATTTAGGACACTTTGCAAGTGGCTCATGAAGGAACTCCCAAGTGAAGAGATCAAGAGGAACACCGATGTACTCTCAATATGAGAATTTCACCATGAAGGAAGGAGAAACCATCCAAGAGATGTATACAAGGTTCACAACACTAACATATAAACTTAAGTCTCTTGGAAGGATTATCCTTGAAGAAGACAAAGGTGAGAAAATTTTGACAAGGGTTTTACCAGTTACTTGGGAAAGAAAAATCACTGCTATACAGGAATCAAAAAATATTGCCACTCTCAAGTTGGATGACCTAATTAGAAACCTCACTGCCTATGAACTTAGAAGGCAAACCATGAAGATGGATGCACCCAAGAAGAAAACAAGTCTGGTTGTCTAAATCGCTAAAGGTACAGATCTAGAGGAGGATAAAATGGCTATGGTCACGAGGGATTTCAAGAAGTATCTAATGAGAGGAAAGGGTTCTTTAAGAGGTTAAACCTACAACAAACCAGGAGTCCCTAAAAAACAAACCAACGAGGGCTGCTGCAAATATGGTAAGACTAACCACATCATCAAAAATTGTTCTTAGTGGGAAATTGAATGGAAGAAGGAAAAGGCTGAACGAAGAAATAGGAAGAAGGAACAGATTTATCCCAAGAAGAACAAAGGATCAACAAAGGCTATGGTTGCTGCTTAGGGAGAGAGCTTAGATGGGGATTCAGAAGATGAAGATAGAGATGAATAAACACTTATAGCCATTGGAAAATCTGATGAGGAATCAAAGGTAAGTGTGATTCATCTCAAAGACAAGATTAAATTTTTGTCTAAAGAAAGTTTATCTGAGTTATTGCTAGATTTCATTGATGAATCTGAGGTCATAAATAATGAAAAAGAACAGCCGTCTAATAAATATGTAATCTTGAAAGCTAAGTACAAAAATCTAGAACTCAGGGCTAGTGAAAGTGATAGTAAAAATGCTGAGTTCAAGAATCAGGTTTTTGAACATGACACCACTATGCTAGAACTTCGATCTCAAAATTTGAAAGTGAAATTAGGAACAGGTAAAAAGAAATTTGATCACACACATCTCACCTTAGAAGAAAATTTAGGAAAAATTAAGGATGAGTTGTACAAAAGAGAAGAGCAGATAAGAGTCCTAAAAGAAGATCTAAGCAAGGTTAAGCATGAAGTAGACATAACTTGTAAATGGAATAAGTCATCTGATGCACTTTTACGGCTACAAGAACACCATAGCAGCAATAAGAGAGGGCTTAGATATGGGACTCATGCACCTAAGTCGGATCCCAAAAGCAAGTATATCACACTTCCTAAGAACAAAATCTACACACATTGTGGTAAGACCGGTCACTAGAAAAGTGAGTGTACTGCAAAAGAAAAGGCCTGTCAAAAGAACAAAACTTTTATTCAAGGGAAACATAGGCTGCCAACATGGGCTAAAATGAATTTAATTCACCCATTTGCCTATAGAAAGAGACCCAAACTAGTTTGGTTTCCTAAGACTAACCCCTGATTTCCTTTTGTAGCTCCAAGTGAAGGGGAGCAGCCAAATATGGTACATGGATAGTGGCTGCTCAAAGCATATGACTGGAAGCAAGAACCATTTCCTTTCACTTGAGGACCTAAAAGTAGGTAATGTCTTCTTTGGAAATGGTAATAAAGGTGAGATCATTAGGGTTGGAATAGGTAAGATAGACTCACACTCCATTGAAATGTCTACTTGATAGATGGATTAAAATATAGCCTAATCAGTGTATTACAACTGTGTGACAGAGGTAACTTGGTAGCATTCACCTCTACCAAATTCTTTGTGATAAATCTTACCACTGACAAGATTGTTTAGCAGGGAAAAAGAGTAAACAATATATACATTGTAGATCTTTCCACTCTTTCAGAAAATGAACTCACATGCTTAAGTGTGTTGGACAATGATCCCCTCTTTTGGTACAAAAGACTTGGACATGCAAGTCTAAGTCAACTCAACAAATTAGTCTCCAAGGACCTGGTGATAGGGTTGTTTAACATCAAGTTTAAGGAAGATTTGTGAGGCTTGTACAAGGGGGAAGCGGGTAAGATCCTCTTGTAAATGCAAGAAAGTGATAAGCACGACCAGATTGATGGAACTAGTTCATATGGATCTCTGCGGTCCAATGAGAACATTAAGCAGATGTGGTAAAGAATATGTGATGGTGCTTGTTGATGATTACTGAGACAAGGGGGGTTATTCTGATGGTAATCAACCTCCACTTCCAACCAAGAGGTTATGAGTTCGAGTCTCCCCAAGAGCAAGGTGAGAAGTTCGTGGAGGGAAGGATGTCGGGGGTCTATTTGGAAGCAGTCTCTCTACCCCAAGGTAGGGGTAAGGTTTGCGTACGCACTACCCTCCCTAGACCCTACTAAGTGGGACTATATTGGGTTGTTGTTGTTGTTGTTGTGCTTGTTGATGATTACTCTAGGTTTACTTGGACATTTTTTTTAACATCTAAGGATGAAGCATTTGACATGTTTACTTCTTTTGTTAGAAAAGCGCAGAAACAACTAGGTAATCAACTTGCATCAATTAGGCCGAATCATGGAACTGAATTTGAAAATGCTAAATTTGCTGAATTTTGTGATATGCATGGCATAGATCATAATGTTTCTGCCCCTAGGACTCCACAACTAAATGGAGTAGTTGAAAGAAAGAATAAGACACTTGAATATATGGCTAGGACTATGCTTCTTTCTAGTAAACTGCCCCATAGCTTCTAGGCAGAAGCTGTAAATACTGTAGGTTACGTCATTAATAGGTGCATGACTAGACCTCTTGTAGAGATGACTCCCTTTGAGTTACTTAAAGGGAGAAAACAAAATATATCCCATGTCACATAGAAAAGCTTATAAAGTGTACAACAAAAGAACTATGCATGTAGAAGAAAGTGTACATGTAGATTTTTATGAAACTAACATTCTTTCTGAGAGATAGGAACATGAAAATGAAGCTATTGGGCTGGTAAAAGGTTTAAATAAAAATCATAGCCCAAGCTGAAGCTGCACCAGAAGAAGGATTAGGTGATGGAACATGTTCTTCCATTCAGGGCAACCTGATAGGGGGACATGAACAAAGAAGAACTGAATCTAATTCTCCAATGGAACCTGTCCATGAGCCTGTTCCCCAACAACAAAACTGTGACGACCCAACCCGTTGTCCCATGTGTTACCGCCCTGTTTTCCCCCATTTTATGCTTCTTCATGTTTTATTATCGGCATTTGGTGTGTTAGAGTTGAATTGGATTGGTTTTGGTAGAAAATGAGACACTTAGTATCTTTAAGAAAGGTTTGGTTTGGAAAAGTCAACCGGATGTTAACTTATGAGTTAGAAGGCTCGGATGTGATTTACGGTGATTTGGTTAGCTTCGGGGAGTGATTTTCAACTTAAGAGTGTGATCGGAAGTGATTTTGGAGGTCCGGTGGAGAATTAGGCTTGAATTGGCGAAGTTAGTATTTTGGCGAAATCCGATTGGTAGGTGAGATTTTGATCTGAGGGTCGAAATGGAATTCCGAGAGTTTCTGTAGCTTTGTTAGGTGATTTTTGATGTGTGTGCAAAATTTCATGTCATTCGGAGGTGTTTTGGTCAGGTTTTTGATCAAATGCGTATTTCGGAAGTTTTTGAAGAACTTAGGCTTGAATCCGATGTGATTTGATGGTTTCAGCGTTGTTTGAGGTGTTTTGATGATTGGAGCAAGTTTGAATGATATTTTAGGATGTGTTGGTGTTTTTGGTTGAGGTCCCGGGGGCCTCGGGGTTAGTTTGGATGGTTAAACGGAGTTTTGGAATTTGCATGTTGTTGAAGCCTGCTGCAACTGGTATTTTCGCTTCTACGAGTCTTGGACCGCAGAAGCAGACAAACTTATACGAAGGATTGACCGCAGAAGCGGTGAGGAGGCCTGGGCACTAGTTCCACAGAAGCGGTATCGCTTATGCGATGATATAACCGCAGAAGCGGTTGGGCTCGAGTTTGGTATTTCCGCAAAAGCGGGAGAAAATCCGCGAGAGCGGAGTCGCAAAAGCGAATTGTTGACCGCAGAAGCGGTCGTGGCCTTATTTGAAATTTCCGCAGAAATGGAAGAATAGTCGCGGAAGCGGTCCCGCATAAGCGGGAAAGGGACTGCAAAAGCAAAAAGAGCTGGGCAGACTTATAATATTTCCTCCGCGAGCTAGGTCTTATTTTCACCATTATTGAGCAACCTTGGGAGCTTTTTGACGAGAATTAAAGAGGGTTTCGACGGGAATTGATTGGAGGTGAGTCTCGTGACCTAGAATCATCATTTTATTTAAGAATCAACACTTAAATTCATGGAAATTTGATTAAAAGTGGAATAACTAGGGCTTGACCTTTGAAATGGAAATTTGGAGTTTGAGGGAGCATTTGAGCTCGGATTTTGGTAAATTTGATATGTATAGACTCGTGACGAGATAAGTAATCCGGTGATGTGAATTTTCTAGTTTTTCGAGAAGTGGACCCGGGGCTCGGGTTTTGCCAACTTCGTAATTTTTGATATTTTTCGAGTCTTTTCGATTGGGTTATGTTTCCTTAGCCTATTGTAACGTATTCCTTGTGTTTTTTATCAGATTCGACGCACGAGGAGGTCGATTCGAGAGGAAAAGGCACAGTGAGCTAGACTTTTGGCCGGCTTGATGAGTGCAGGGTCGTTTGTGGTTGGGGATCGTGACTTGGTCCGTCCCGAGTGATGTTTACACAGTGTTTTTGACTAAGACTTATTTGATAATCATCCTTCAGAGATTGCTATCACTGTTTTCATATTATTTGACTTGTTAACTGATTTCAGTCCTAAGTTTAAATACTGTTTTGAAATGTTCAGCCATCTTTCCAAGACTTGAAAACAAAAACACTATTTTTATTGACATTCTGAGCTAAGAACTTATTATTTGAATATTGCTCGAGAGGCTTATGTGAATTTCTGGACTGAGCATGGATCGGGCTGCGCGCCACAGCAGTATTATATTGATATTGAGGCTAAGAGCCTGGTTGGTTCCACGAGATGGCTTGATTATTTGCACTTGGGCTGTAGGAGCCCCTCCGGAGTCTGTACACACCCCAAGTGAGCGTCGTCAATATTAAATGGATCGGACTGCATGCCGCAGCGGGTACTAGAGTGTGCCATTCTATGTGTTGCATTGTATTCATGCATTTGATACTTATCTGGTTTACTTGTCATAGTATTTTTGTACCTTATTTCATCGGTTTGTTTATTTACTATTAAGTGTTCTGGACTGCCAGTTATAGTTTACTTTGTGTTATTTCAGGATTTCTTATTCTCAGCCTTTATTTATGTTTATTACTCACTGAGTCGGAGTACTCACATTACTCCCTGCACCTTGCGTGCAGATTCAGGTACCCCACAGGCTGAGTGATGATTTGTTTAGCAGCGCAGTAGCATAGTATCGAGGTAGCTGCATGGCGTTCGCAACCTTGATCTCTCCCTTCTATCCATATCTTTTATTCTGCATTTCTTAGACAGACTTATAGTAGGTTGACATTCTGTATTAGATGCTCATATTCGTGACACCGGATGCTATTTGGGGCTATGTTGCAGTATTTTGTTAAACTTTCATATATTCCATCATTATTTCTAGACTTTTGATAAAATGGCTTAGTAATTATTCCATGTGCTTTGCATCTATGATTTCTTTAAGTTGGGAAATGTTATTGAAAGGTCGGGCTTGCCTAGCAGTGTGTTGGGCGCCATCATGACCGGGCTTGGGGTCGTGACAAAAACATAGGAGAAACATCAAGCAGAAACCAGTTGGTTGTGAAACCTTACAAGTATTAAAGTTCTCATCCCATTGAGAACATAATTACTGATCAACTTCTAGAATTAAAACTTGATTTCAATTAAAGAATATCTGTGCTTTTGATGATTCCTTATCTCTTATTGAACCTAAAAATGTTGTTGAGGCCTTGCATGATGCATACTGGGTAAATGTAATGCAAGATGAACTCAATTAGTTTGAAAGGAGTCAGGTTTGGCATCTGGTTCCAAGACCCAAGGACAGATCAGTAATTGGCATTAAATGGGTCTTCAGAAACAAACTTCATGAAGATGGAACTGTTACAAGAAACAAGGCAAGGTTGGTGGTTCAAGGTTATAGACAAGAGGAGGTCATAGACTATGATGAAACCTTTGCTCCAGTTGCAAGGTTAGAAGCAATAAGACTCCTCGTAGCCTTTACTGCATACATGGAATTTACTCTTCAGCAGATGGACGTCAAGAGTGCCTTCCTAAATGGCTACTTAAAGGAAAAAGTGTTTGTCAAACAACCTCCATGGTTTGAAATGTCTGGATCATGTATACAAACTAGACATGGCACTCTATGGATTCAAGCATGCTCTTAGATCATGGTGTGAACGACTATCCAAATTCCTGCTTGAACATGTCTGCAAGACAGGTAAAATTAATAGCACTCTATTCTTGAGGGAAAAAGGTAAGGATCTTCTAGTAGTACAAATATATGTTGATCACATAATTTTTGGAGCAACGTCCACTGAAAAACTAAAGAATTTGCTAAACTAATGGGGAGTGAGTTCAAGGTTATAGCCAAGAGGAGGTCATAGACTATGATGAGACCTTTGCTCCGGTTGCAAGGTTAGAAGCAATAAGACTCCTCGTAGCCTTTACTGCATACATGGAATTTACTCTTCAGCAGATGGACGTCAAGAGTGCCTTCCTAAATGGCTACTTAAAGGAAGAAGTGTTTGTCAAACAACCTCCATGGTTTGAAATGTCTGGATCATGTATACAAACTAGACATGGCACTCTATGGACTCAAGCATGCTCTTAGATCATGGTATGAACGACTATCCAAATTCCTGCTTGAACATGTCTGCAAGACAGGTAAAATTAATAGCACTCTATTCTTGAGGGAAAAAGGTAAGGATCTTCTAGTAGTACAAATATATGTTGATCACATAATTTTTGGAGCAATGTCCACTGATAAACTAAAGAATTTGCTAAACTAATGGGGAGTGAATTTGAGATGAGTATGATGAGTGAGCTTAATTTCTTCTTAGGCTTACAAATTAAACAAAACTCAAATGGAACCATGATTCATTAGCAGAAATATGCAAAAGAGTTGCTTATTAAGTGTAAAATGGACGAATCAAAGGAAATAAACACTCTTATTGCAATAGCTATAAAATTGGATATAGATGAACCCGGTTCATCTGTTGATCAGAAGTTGTATAGGGATATGACTGGTTCACTTTTCTATCTTACTGCTATCAGACCTGACATTGTTTTCAATGTGGGGCTTTGTGCTCGATTTCAAGTAAATCCAAAGGAATCTCACTTGACTGTTGTCAAGAGAATATTGAAATACATGAAAGGAACTACTAACCTTTGCCTTTGGTATCCAAAAGGTAGTAACTTTAACCTAGTGGGATATGCTGACGCTGACTATGCAGGTTTCCTTGTGGACAAAAAGAGCACCTCAGGCATGGCACACTTTTTTGGTTCATGTCTTGTGTCATGGGCTACTAAAAAGTAAAATTTAGTGGCCTTCTCTACTGCTGAAGTTGAGTATGTTGTTGTTGCTTCTTGTTGTGCTCAATTGATGTGGATCAAACAACAGTTGATTGATTTTGGTATTGAAGTTGGTTGCATCCCTATTTTTTGTGATAACACTAGTGTTGCTATTAGTATGACTAAGAACCCTGTTCATCATAAGAGAACTAAGCGCATAGATATTAGACACCATTTCTTAAGGGACAACTACGAGAAAGGACTGATCATTATAGAATTTTATGCTATTGATAAGTAAATTGCTGACATCTTTAGAAAAACACTGAGTAGAGAAAGATTTGAAAAGAATAGGTTAGAACTAGGGATGATTAAGATCACCTAATAGAACCAGTTCAAAATGCAAAATGAAAAAAAAATGGTTAGGAAATCTGGAACTTGTGTAAATATCTAGATTAATCTTTGCTCAATTTCATAGTGTAAACAGTATACTCCTGTGCCATGTGTTGATATGACTCACTAATCTCTAATAAAATTTTCTCTATTTTGGCAAACTGAGGTATGACCAAGAAGATTCTTAGTGAAGAACCCGGTTCGTCAGTACTGGTTCATCTGAATAATGAGGTATGTTTTCTACACTCTGTGCAATTAGAAATATTAATATGTAATTCATGAGAAGAGTCCTACCTATGTTCAAAAACTTCGAAAAGCCTATCTTTTTTAGTTTGAACCAGTTTCGTTTCAATTAGACTCCTCACCGTATTGAAATTCCTAGATTCTCTCATCACCACTACCACTCCCATGATTTTCAAAATCGTCAAAAATCATTTTCTCTCTCTTCTTCTCTCATCCAAAACAATCATGAATTCCTTGTAGAATTTAGAAAAAAAAAGATCAACCCCCAAGATAACCCCGGCACAGCTCCACCACCTACTCCCTTCGATTCCTCCACTACTCCTCAACGAAGCACAACCCCTCAACCTAGGAGAAGGCGAGTAAAGATGCTTGATCGCAAAACTGTGGCTATAGGTGTGCTTTCAAGGAAACTAAACGCACAATTAAAGGCTAGTCAAGCCCAAGATTCCGAAAACTCTGATGATTCTTTCAAATCTGCGAATGAGGGGGAATGAACTGGGTCTTCTGATTCTAAGCAAGCAACATCTGTGCAAAATCCCTCTACTGAGGTAGTTTCTGATCTAGCTATGGAGAATCGTTTTGTTTTGGTTGGGTTTGTTATGGATGTGGAAATGCCTGAGTCAAGAAGGAGAGGAGGTAAAAATAAAAAGAGAATGAGGGTGTGAGCAGTGATGTAAGGGGAAAAGGGATAGAAGTGGCTGATTCTTCACCCACTTCTAAAGTAGTTAAAATGGCTATCTGTGGTGCTGAGCCAGAAAAGGTGGTAGAAACTGGCAATAAAACAGGGGGAAGTGGTTCAGGGGAAGCCGCTGAAGGGCTAGTCAATCTCAGTACACATACAGATGAACTTGGTTCATCTATTGATGAGACCATAGCATATCTTCTAAGGAAGGTTGCTGCAAGCTATAACACCAAGAAAGGGAGAACTCCAACACCAAAAGCTCCTACCACTGTAAGAACCACCAAGAAAAGGAAGGTTGCTTCTCAAACAACTATAGATATCCCTCTACCAAAAGGAAGGTCCACAAGAAGTAAGTTGAAGCAGAGTGAGGATGAGTTGCAAACAGCTATGGAAGAAAGTAAGAAGAAAAGAATGGATAGGGGGAAAGCAAAGGTGGCAGAGCCTGTTGAGGCTGTTGATGTGGATGAGATGGACCCGGTCCATTAGGGTGAACATATGACTGTGGAGGTTCAGACCCCCAAGTCCAAGAAGACCAAGACTTCCTCAAAGAAGTCTTCATTTATATCCAAGTCTGTTGAACCTTCTTCTTTGGCTAAAAGGATAAGGTCTGATGTGAAAGCTAAGCAAGTTAAGATTACTGAGAAAGAAGATTGGAGTGGTGAATAAGAGGATGAATCTGATAATGAACAAGATAAGTTGTCCAAGTTTGACAAACGAACCATCTTGAAGGGTAGACTTTTCAAGGACTTGGAGGAACTAGGGATGTTTCTACTGGTGAGCTAGATGTTCAGGGGTGGAAGGACATGGTCCTTCAGTTGGATGGCAGGCTGGCTAGAAATGAGATTATTGAGTTCATGGCCAATGTAGAGGTCAAAGATGGCAGAGTTACCAGCCAGGTAAAAGGGGTTGAAGCGTCTTTTGATGCAAAAGAGCTGGGTGAAATCCTTGGTATTCCTTCTGAAGGTTATGATGACTACACTAGGAAAAAATGGCCAAGTCTGGACTTCATTCCTTCTGCTCTAGCCATTATTAGGAAGTTCTATGATAGCACAGAAGTGAATAATGCCAAGGTTGTGTATAAGAGTGAGATGAAGCCATACCACAAACTACTGTTTGAATTCGTCAACAAGTGTGTGCTTCCTCGGCAGGAGAGAAGGCACATTGCCAACTACATGGACTTGGTTTTGATGGAGTGTCTGTAAAGTGGGAAGCAGAACAACTAGCTTGTGTTTCTGATCAAGCAACTTGATCGGGTTATCAATGGATTTAAGGACCATGCCACTCCTTACGGTTTCATTCTCACCACCGTTCTTGCTCGTTGTAAGGTGCCACTGAAGAAGTAGGAGATGGACACAAACAAAGACCATTTTGGAATCAATACTCTAATTGCTTGTGATTATGAGGTCAATGCCATTCCAAATGAACCTGGTTCATCTAAAAAGACATCTATCAATAGCAAGGTCAAAGCTCTATTGTAGGAGATTGGGGCAAAGCATGCTGAGATAGCAAGGCTGAAGACTCGTTTGGCAGAGGTTGAATATGAGAGTAATGCTCTCAGAACTGAGCTCACAAAGGAAAAAGGAGAAGAATGATGGCATTCTTCAAGACATGTTGCACCTTCTTTAAGAAGAAATCCAACCTCCAGTTCTTTCAAGCCTTAATTTCCTTAGCCTTCATTTCCTAAATCCTGCCTGGACCTCTCAGTGACCCAGATTAGGGATTTTTCTTATTTTGCTCATGTTTTAACTATTTTTTGTTTCTTTTTGTGGATTGTGATAGAATCAAATTCTCTATCAATGAAGTTTGGTTCTTTTGCTCTTGTTGACTGTTTATCTTTCCTTGATAATTTGAATATGTGTAGTTGATTACTGATGATTAATCTATGAATGCATTTGCAGTTGCCCTAGTGGCCATGAGTAATTTTAGAAATCTGGAAATCACACTTTGTTTATGCAACTTTTCAATGATGCCAAAAGGGGGAAAAAGATATTTTGCTTTATATTCTAAATAGTGATGTTTATAATCTAATGAACCTGGTCCTTGATGATAAGTGAACTTTTTTAACTTTGCATTGATGTTGAGTTGAGTTCTGGCAGGGTCTAAGTGTATGAAAATAACTGAGTTTGTCATCATCAAAAAGGGAGAATTTGTTGGCCCAAGTAAAGGTTAGTTTTGAAGACTGACAAAGGAACTCAAACATGAACCAGGTCCATCCTAGTGGAGCACAGATACGGACATACTTAAGCATGTGAGATGCACGTGAAAGAGATAAACTTAAGTTGAAAGAAGTAATATCTCTTGATCCTGATCAAAAAGGTTGCATATTGGATAAGGAGAAGGAATCCTTACTCAAAGAGAACACAGTTTAAGAAAGGGAAGGAGTTAGAGGTTGAGATCAACTAGAACTCTTTCACTAAGGAATAGTAGCATCAGAATTCTAGTCAATCTCTATTTACTAACTCTATAAATGTTAGTATTGTTCTTTTTTACAGGAATGCACATAAGCAGAAGTTAAACATAAATTGAGAGCAAAATAGCAAGGCAATTTTGCAAGCAGTTCATATGTGTTTCAAGTGTGCAACCTAAAGCTACATGAACTAGTTCCAAGTGTATGTCTTTTATTATAGTTCAATTGTAGTAGGTGGTTTCATATTGTACCTTTCAGCTTTATCTAGAAGCAAATGTATTAGGTACTCAGAGTTTTCAAGTTAGAGTTAACTTGAAGTTGTCGCAACAACTGAGGTTGTATGCTACAACGGGATTAGAGTTAGTCCTACGTTTACAAAAGAGCTTTGTAAATGCAGTTTTTGGCTCAGTAATTTTAGTAGAGAGTTTGGAAAAATCCTATTGGAAAGTAGGTCGTGGTTTTTTCACCTTTTGAGCCAGGTGTTTTCCACGTAAAATAATTGTGTTCTTTACTTTCCGCATTTACTATTTCTGCAATAGTAGGTTAAAGAACACTTAGAAGAAACAGGTCCTTCCATAAACAGCTTAAGCGAAAAATTGAACACCGCACAAATCACCCCTTTTGTGTGATATTAAAGTATAAAACATCAGTCGTGCTGAGCACAGTTAGGTACCCACTGGCCTTCCTGAGAACGAGTAGGTACCAAGTAGGTGTACTGGCTACGTGTGCATTATATTGCAAGTGAACGTATAAAGCACGAGTAGATTTCAACTGGCCATGCAAAACACAAATAAATTCCAAGTAACCGTGCAAAGCATAACTCAAACGAGTAACATTTTTAACCACTGTGCTATTTTTCCAAAAAAAGGTTTGGCAAGAATTAATGGTGACACAACACACTTTCACAGTGTACATATAAGTACTTCCAATAGTTGTACCCTTTAACGTCTGTTTTCGTTATCCTTTTTTGCCTTCTTCTGCGTTTAGTGATTGGATTCGAAAAGCCTCACGTTTCTTTTCCCTTATAGCTGCTCTTTATGAGGTAGTTATATACTTCATTGGTCATCAATTCATCATCAGTTCTGTTTTTTCATCATCAGTACGGTTACTTCTAAAGTTAGTGCCTCTTCCAAATTCTCTCTAGTTTCTTGGTTATATGTTTGTGTCCAAAAGGATTGGTCTCAAATTGACCCCATCCCTCTCCAAAAGTCACAATTTTATGGGAGGAAAAGTTTACTCTTCCCTTATTTTTAAAAAAAAAAAAGAAAAAAAATGAAGTTGAAAAAAAGGAGTTATGTATGGTGTATATATTTTTATGCGTCCTAATGCAAATGTGCCAAAAATGAGATAACCTCTTATTTTAATTAATATAATGTTCTTGTACCTCAGTGGCCATGAGGTGATCAATTATAAGTCCCCCTTCGAAAATCAATCTTGAATGGGAGATTCAAATCTTTTATGGTCCACACTCCAGCATTCCATGTGTATTACCAACCCAATAATTTTTTGTACATTTTATACCCTTTTGTTATAATACAGATGTTCAATCTTTTTTCAAAAATATAAATCTTTCGGTATACCAAATATTTCGTAAATTCTTCTCCTCTGTACATGCACCTCAGTTCTATCATTGGACAAGGTTTTGTCATTTGAAATTTGCATTCTTTCACAATTCTCAAGCTTACAAATTTATGATGAATAATTAGATAGAATAATGCTCCTTTGTTATGTACCACGAATAGAAGCACAATTATTTGAAAAGTGATTCAATTTATATTTGACCATAATTTTGGAAAATTTTTAAACAGTGTCTTAAAAGGCATAGGCATAATGCGAGGCGTTTTACATATGCCTCAGTGGGGCGTAAGCCCCATAAATATTTAATTTTTAATAATTTATAAAATTATATAATTACAGTAAATATTTATAAATAGGTTAAATAGGAAAAAACATGAAGAAAACAATATATACGTGTGTGTGTGCGCGTGTGCACTCCATCCCCACAAAAAAGTTAGTCAAAATAATTTATTATACGCTATATAGAAGCACAAGTAACTTGAGTCAAAAAGAATAAAGTTTTCTATATGGAGTAACAAAAAGACTGACTGACCTGCAATTTGAACTTTGAATTTGCTACTATTAACAGTGGCGAAGGTACGAATTTCATCTAGGGTGTTCAAATTTGAAAGAAGTCAAAAAAATCTCTGATAAAGGATGTTCAATATATGTTATATACCACTAAAATATAATATTTTACCTATATATACAGTATAATTTTTCGATGAAGGGTGGTCAGTTAGAGTTATGTAGCTTCGCCCATGGCTATGAAGGAGAATTGAATATTCGTTTCTTTTGGGAGATATTAGCAGATTAGCGGACAAGATAAATAATTGGGAAAGACCATGACTTAGGACTTCAATCAATAAAGAAGGGTCTTGACTTTTAACTTGTTGGTGATAACCTAATTTTAGAGAAGAGATAGAGATGAAGTGACTAAGTTTGAGACTGTGTTCTGTCCGATGTTATGTCTGGAATGTTCTATTAAGTTATTTAGTTCATTGAAAACAAGACTAGACTTGGGTCTTGGATACTTGGGTCTTGGGTTGTAAAGAAGAATTGGGCTCTATTTCATATTGGACCTATTTTCGTTGGTTTCAAATATTGAAGCAGCTAAAGGCCTGCCTTTCTAGATAATAAGGATACAGTTGTACTGTACTATTCTACTGTAAAGAATATAATTAGTTATAGCATAGTCAATAGTATATTCCACTTGGCTTTTCTGTATTACCTTAGATTCCTATTTTTTGTTATATATACATCAAATACTATACATCAGATCATTCAATACATAGAAAGAAAATTTTTATACGTTGCTTTCTTCTTCAAATCTACATGGTATCAGAGCAGGTAAAAATCTGCTCCTGAACATTTCAAATCTATCACATAATCTTCATCATTTTCCTTTTTTCATTCACTTGGCAGTGGGTTCTACTGAAACCCCTGACAATTCTTCTTCCACTACGCGAATTACTGCACCTGCAGCTTCTCTCACAGCAAGAGTTATTGACTCGGCTCACCCCTATTATCTTCATCCCTCAGATTATCCAGGGATGAACTTGGTTTGTTCAGTCTTTGATAGCAGAGGATATGGAGGTTGGAGGAGAGTTGTTGTGATTGCTCTCTCTGCTAAGAACAAACTAGGGTTCATTGATGGATCCTTAGTTGTCCCTGAGGCAGATTCTGGACTGTAAAAAGCCTTGTGCTCGTAGCAATGATATGGTCCTCTCTTGGCTGTTGAACTCCTTGTCAAAAGAAATAGCTGAAAGTGTGCTCTATTCTCAGAGTGCAAAAGACTTGTGGAGCGGCCTAGAGGACAGGCTTGGTCAGAAAAATGGAGCAAAGTTGTTTCAATTGCAAAAGGAACTTAGTGTTGTGGTACAAGGGAATCCAAGTGTGTCTACTTACTTCACTAAGATGAAAAGCCTTTGGGATGAACTTGATGCACTTAATACATTCTCTGCTTGTGTGTGTGGTGCTAAGGCTAAGTCACACAAAGCACATCAAGATGAAAGACTTCTCCAATTCCTAATGGGTCTAAATGACACTTTCATTGGTATAAGGAGCAACATAATCATGTCTTCCCCTTTACCATCTATAGGACAAGCTCATTCTCTAGTCATTCAAGATGAAAAACAAAAAGAAATTCATGTTACACCAGCTTATCCTGGGGATTCAGCTTCTTTTAATGTTAACAATCAGGCAGCAAATTTCAAAAGGTTTAAGGACAACAAAGGACACAAGGGTTTTACCAACACAAAGAAGGCTACTAGTATCTGTGTTTACTGTAAAAAAAACCAGGTCATACCATTGATCAATATTACAGAATTCATGGCTTCCCAACTGATTTCAAGTTCACAAATTAGAAAAAATTTCAAGGAAAAGGACAGGTGCAAGAAAACAATATTTTCAACTCAAATGAAGAGGTCATGCAAACAGGAAATGCACCAGAAAATGTTCAGTCACTTACCCAAGAGAATGTGACAGAGCTGCTACAGCTTCTTCAATAAATGAAAATGGGACAGCAGAGGGCAAGTACTTCCGAGCCTTCGGCTAATGTAAACTGTGCTGGTATGACAAAAAAATTTATTCTTATGCCTATTTCATTCAAATTAATAGGAATTCATGGATTTTAGACAGTGGAGCAACAGAGCATATGTGTTTGAATAGAGAATTCTTTATTGACTATAAAGCTTTGCATGAGCCTCTCATTGTTAAATTTCCAAATTTCTTATTTCCTAAAATGGTTCAGTTTCCTTATTTCCTAATATGGTTTTACAAAATGTTTTGTATATACCAACTTTCAAATATAATTTGTTATCTGTCCATAAGTTGTGCAGGCAACTCCAGAAATTTGTCTTATTCACTCTTTATTATTGTTTTCTTCTACAGGGCCCTTCACTGAAGAGCCCTATGGAGATTGGTAAAGAAGAGGGAGGGATTTACATTCTCAGATCTAGCCATTCAGCAGCTGCTTTTAAGAGTCTTTCTAAGTCGAGTGGTTTTTCTGTTTCAAAAAGGAATACACATTCTAATGTTATTTTTAATTCCTATTTTGTTTTTTATGATCCTAATGTAAAAGAAAAGTTATGGCACTACAGACTAGGCCATTTACCATTGAGCAATATGAAAAGGATTTCATCAAATTGTGTTTCATTTTGTTTCAGTTTTTCCAGTCCCTGTACTATTTGCCCTATGGCAAGGCAGTCTAAGCTCTCATTCCCCACAAGTTCTATATCAACCAAGAATGCTTTTGAAATGATATATGTGGAGACCCGGGGACCTTATAGCACCCCCCTTATGATAGTTTCAATTATTTCCTCACAATTGTGGATGATTTTACTAGGGGTACTTGGACTTACTTATTAAATACCAAATCTAATGCTTTCATAGTTCTAAAATCCTACTTAGTAATGGTAGAAAGGCAATTTCACACCAAAGTTCAAGTGGATAGAACAGATAATGCTTTGAGTTAGGGAGTGGTAAAATACAATCAGAATTTTTTCTTTCCCAAGGAATTCTACACCAAACCACTTGTGTGCATACTCCACAACAAAAATGGAGTAGTGGAAAGAAAACATAAGCATTTGTTAAAAACTTCTAAGGCTTTGTTATACCAATCACACTTACCTATAACATATTGGGGGGGGGGGATTGTTTACTCACTGCTACATATTTAATCAACAGGTTTCCTTCAAGGATCCTGCACTCTAAAACACCTTATGAGATGCTCTTCAAAACTACCCCAAATTACTCAATTCTAAGGTGCTTTGGTTGCTTATGTTTTGCCTCTACCCCTTCACATAATAGAACAAAGTTTGCTCCTAGGGCTGTTGCTTGTGTCTTCCTAGGCTATCCACATGGAAAGAAAGGTTATAAATTGCTCAATCTCAAATCAATGAGAACTTTCATCACAAGGGATGTTATCTTTCATGAGAAATTTTTTCCCTTTGCCTCCTTAAACTCTAATTCTTCTTTTGAACCTTCTTTGCCTATTGTTAAGTCTCGCCCTTTTTATGTACCTCCTCCAGAGTCTTCACCCATTCCTTCCTCTTCAAATTATTCCAGTACATCACTCACCTCACCAGATTCTCCTTCATCTCCTACCTCTATCACACCTATTTCCCCTCACTATACCTCAAGCTATTCACCTCCCTCACATAGTCCTGCCCCTTTATTTCCTTCCCCTGGACCTCAACCTCTCTTAGAAAATCTTATCAGAAAGTCTACCAAGCCACATATCACTCTTGCCTACCTCAAGGATTACATTTGCAATGCCCTCCAACTCACAAATATGAGCAGATCCTGTCTCCTCACTCCTGTAACAACTCCCTTTATTTCCTTCAGTGGTCTTTCTTCTACTAACCAACATATGCTCAAATCTCTGCCTAATCTACATGAACCTGTTCATTTTACACAGGTAACTCACCATCCAGGGTGGCAGGAAGCTATGGCAAAAGAGTTTGAGGCCCTTGAGCTAAACAAGACATGAGATGTGGTGGAATTACCACCAGGTAAGAATAATTTACCCTGTAAATAGGTTTATAAAGTTAAACAATACTATGATGGTTCTGTGGAGAGATTGAAAGCCAAATTAGTAGTGAGAGGTGATGTTCAAAGGGAAGGCATCGATTTTAATAAAACATACTCCCATGTGGTTAAGATGACCACAATAAGGTGCATATTAGCTACAGCTGTTAAAAAGGGATGGCGTCTCTATCAATTGGACGTCAATAATGCTTTTCTTCATGGAGACTTAACTGAAGAAGACTACATGAAATTTCCAGCAGGTATCACACCTCCTTCTCCTATTCATGTGTGCAAACTAAAGAAATTCCTCTATGGACTTCGACAGGCATCTCGTCAATGGTATGCTAAACTTACTACAACCCTAAGTTTTAAAGGTTTCACTCACTCCCTAAATGACTACTCATTATTCTTCAAGAAGGCAGGTTCTTCTATCTCTATTGTCGCATTCTATGTAGATGATATTCTATTAACAGGAAATGATGATACAGAATTACATACATTAAAGGAATTTCTCCATCAAGAATTCAGAATTAAGGATCTTGGATTCTTACATTTTTTTCTTGGCATGGAGGTCATTCGAGAACCTCAAGGATTGATTCTCTCACAGCGGAAATTCACCCTCGATCTATTACACGAATTTGAATCCTTGCATTTATCTCCTGCCTTCTCGCCTCTTGACTCTTCCATCAAATTGTTTGCCAAAGCAGGGCAGCCCTTAAAAGTTCAACCATGTATCGCCATCTTCTGGGTAAGCTTAACTACCTTACCCATACCAGACCCGACCTCTCCTTCACCATCCAACATCTCAGTCAGTATATGCAAGACCCTAGCCAACCACATCTTGATGCTGCTCATCGAGTCCTCCGTTATCTTTTAAAAGATCCAGGTCTTGGCCTTTTTATGTCTGCCTCACCTTCATTTCAACTTCTTGCCTTTTGTGACTTCGATTGGGGGACCTGCCCTGAATCTCATCGCTCAGTCAGTGGTTTTATATCTTCTTGGGTTCTTCTCCTATTTCTTGGAAATGAAAGAAGCAAACCTCTATATCTCTTAGTTCAGCTGAGGCAGAATACCGTTCCATGCGTCGCGTTGTGGCTGAACTCACTTGGTTGGTTCGCCTCTTTGAAGATTTGTCCATCCCAATCTCTTTACCTGTTCCTCTTCATTCCGATAGTCAAGCCGCACTTCATATCGCCAAAAACCCCATGTTCCATTAGAGAACCAAGCATATGGAAATCAACTGTCACTTTGTGCGACAGCAATTTCTTGCTGGTCTTATCTCTCTTTCCTTTATCCGATCTGATGCTCAGCTTGCTGATCTATTCACCAAACCTCTCACAGGACCTACTCATCGGAATCTTTTGGGCAAGTTGGGGTTCGTACCTCCTCCTCCAACTTGAGGGGGGGTGTTGGTGATAACCTAATGTCAGAGAAGAGATAGTGACTAAGTTTGAGACTGTGTTCTGTCCGATGTTATGTCTGGAATGTTTTATTAAGTTATTTGGTTCATTGGAAACAAGACTAGACTTGGGTCTTGGGCTGTAAAGAAGAATTGGGCTTTATTTCATATTGGACCTATTTTCATTGGTTTCAAATATTGAAGCAGCTGAAGGCCTGCCTTTCTAGATAATAAGGATACAGTTGTACTGTACTATTCTACTATAAAGAACATAATTAGTTATACCATAGTCAATAGTATAATGCCACTTGGCTTTTCTGTTTTACCTTAGTTTCCTATTTTTTGTATATATACATCAAGTACTGTACATCAGATCATTCAATACACAGAAAGAAAATTTTCATACGTTGCTTTCTTCTTCAAATCTACATAACTTTTTAATATATTTCAGTTCCTTTTTAAAATTTTTGAGCAATTACCAAGATGAATTTTGAGAATTTGGGAATTATATGAAGGACTTATTCAACAAATTTTGTTTTAATTTGAAAAAGTCTCTGAGTCTTATGCCTCGCTAAAAAAATGCGCATCAAACACCCGGGCGTACGCCTTCAATGCCCAGAGGTATGCCCCGAATTGCTGGGCATACGCCTCTAGAGACTTTCGCTCTACACATTGCCTCGGGACGTTTTTGATGCGCCTCGCCCCGAAAACGCTTTTTAAAAAACTGATTTTAAACTATAAATTATAGTCGTTTTACATAAATTCTATGTATGTAATTTTACCTTTTCAGGATTTTTTTTTTCCTTCTCAAATTGCTGCTGAAATTGATTATGTTAACCTTTGTTTTTCGCACATTTGTTATTGAACGAGGGTGAATAAGATTCTTATTAAAGTATTACGATAATAGATCAAATATTATTTTTTGCGTTACTATCATAATTTTCGACATTTATGGTTAATGCTTGGTTATTCTAATGATCTTGTAAATTGCTTCGAACTTGGAAGTTATGTTCCATGCTCTCACCATCGAAAAATAATTTATAGCTCCAATAATGAGATATCGTCAATAAAATGCCCTAACGTGGCGGAAGATTAGGGAAATGTATGAAGGAAAATTCCACTAGCATTCTCTGTTTTAAAATAAGTGGGCTAAAATTTTCAGTTTAGTTGAATTTTGCCAAAATTTCTACATTCACGGAGATCTGCCTATTAAAAAATTATGCAACCACACAAATAACATAAATAAAGATACAAAAATAGTAGCACCATTATTTTTATGTGAACAGCAAAATCAAGCACCTTAAGGAAAATTTTAAATTCGGAAAAGTAATGAAAGTAAAAAAAAGAAAGATTTCCTCCACCTATTTTCAATTACTTCAATTTGTGCGTTAGCGGGTTTAATTTATTATATTTATGCTTTTGTAGATCTAATATTACTCCTAGAGTTGAATAGTTTCCGAGAATTACTGTTTCTCTTTTGCTGGAGGAGAATTACTGTTATTGGGCGTATTATGCTCGTTTTCAGTTGTTATTCCATGAATTCAATCTTAATGTATGTTTTTTTGTATTAAAGAAATTACCCTCTTCGTCCCAATTTATGTTAAAACGTTTATAAATATTAGTAGCAATCATTTTATTAAGGGTAGAACAAAAAGTTAAATAAGGAAGTACGATATTCTTTTTTAAACAGACTAAAAAGAAAAATAAAATATATAAATCGGGACATATGAAGTATTTTTTATGTGGTATATTATGAGGATATGTTATTATTTGAGATGCCAAACAAGTGTTTTTAACCAGTATAATTATTTTAGTCTTTTTTAACTAGCTAAGATTCTGTTCATGAGCGTAATAGTATAAACCTGTCTGACTGTGAGACTGACTAGTCGAACAGAGACGAAAGTCGGCCATAGTAATTCGGGAATTCTGTGTGGAATGACTATCGCTCAACGGATCAAAGGTACGCCGAGAATTACAGGCTGATGACTCCCAAAAGCTCTTATCGAATATGTGAATTTTATGTGAATTTTATTAAAAGATTTATGATCCAATTTTGCACTAATAATTAAGTATTTTAATCCTTGCCGGTTCACATAAACTAGGATAAATTGGGACAAAGGAGTACTTTGTTGCAATTATCTGACCCCTGAAACTCCATACAGCCGCGAAGCATCATAGCGACTATTCAGCTGACCACCCTTCCTCCTTGTCCGTTTTTTCCCTCGTTAAGTATTTATTTATTTCTCTCCATCATATAATAAATCTCAAATTCCAACACTTCTGATCACTTCTCTTCGTGTGTGCCGACCATTTCAAATTTTCAATCTCCCATCCCCCACCCCACCCTCAATATCTCTCTATATATATACACACACATTCTGATATATTGTTTCATCAACTTTCACTTGCACTCCAACAAGGAACTCATTCTTCTCTTTGAGAAAAAACAACCTTTCTGTGACAATTAATTAAGTTATGAAGAAAGGGAGAGGTTTCAGACTTGGGCGGAGGCTGGTGAGAGTTTTCAGCTGTTTTATTCGCCGGAGAACAAACGGAAGAGTCGGAGATAAGCGGTTGAGATCACAGGGATGTGGCAGCAGAGCCATTTCGAAGCTGAGTAAATGCTTACGCTTGCTGAAGCATGGAGCAAAGGGTCTCTGCTTTGCTAAACCCGATTCGGGTTACATCCGGGTCGGGCAAGAACCGATTGATTCAAAGCAAGTGAGTGTACCGAAAGGGCACTTGGCTGTGTACGTGGGCGAGAAGATAGATGATACGTGTAGAGTTGTGGTGCCTGTGATATACTTTAATCACCCTTTATTTGCTGAATTGTTGAGGGAAGCAGAAATGACTTACGGGTATAATCATTCGGGTGGGATCCAAATTCCATGTCGGATATCTGAATTTGAGAATGTTAAATCAAGAATCGCCGCCACGGGCGGTGGTGGAAACTGCCGTAGGTAGCGGAGGTGGTGGATGAACCATTGGACATTGATGTAGGACTTGTGGACACATGGGTAAAAAATTGTAACGTGCAAAGTCACAACCCTCCATACTAATTAGTTCCTCTCTTTTAGCCGAGAGATAAGGGCACGTTGGTATGGGGAGGTTTAGTTTAAGTTACTTTTTTTTTAGTATTTGAACTAAAAAAAAAGGTTTACATTGATGTCAAGTGTTCTGGGTGTGAAGGGTTTATTTGTACAAATTTTTGTTAACCTTCTAGCTCAAATCTCAAATGAAATGCAGGTGTTTAAGATATTGAAATGTCTTTGTGACTTGTATATGAGATCTACTCTATTTTCCTTTTTATTTTTCTTTATTTGAATGAAATTGTATCACAAATTGATCAAGTATCATCTCTGTTTAGTGTATTAATGGACGCATGTATTAGTTTACATGTTACAAGAATTGAATGTCACTCTGGCTTATGAAGAGACCATCTGGGACTAACATAATTAATAGTAATACCTATAACAGCATGTAAAGTTGTTAATAAGGTAAAGTTGCTGGTAAAGTTTGCGTAACTGGTAAAATTGTTATCATGTAATCAGGAGGTTATGACTTCGAGCCATGGAAATAGCTTTTAATGCAAGATAAGATTGCGCAAAATAGACTATTATGATCCGTCCTTCACCGAACCCCACGTATAGCTGGAGCTTAGTATATCAGGTTGCCTTTTGCCTATAACAACATGTAACTACGAATTAATTATCCTTATAACAGTCAGAAATATAATAAAGAAAACCTAAACATTAAATTAGGAAAGGAGAGTTTGTTAAAGCAAAACATTGCTTCTTTAAGCTAGTTGGTGTCATGGGGTGTTTTCACAAGGGATTGGGAAACTGGTTGATCAGTTTGACAGCAGCTCGTGATTAGTGTTCTAGTTCGGATTCGTTCTCTTATTTCAACAGAAAGATAATTGGAGGTACAAAATGTATAGTCCTTTTGTTCAAATTCAAGAATATTCTGACATTTTTTTGGCACGTGGCCATGTTGTCCGGCCAAAATCCAATGGTCTGATCCTATTTTCTTTTGGTTTTCATTCTTATTTGTAATTGGATTCGGTATTTATGCATGTTTTGAGTGCGTTTTGGCTTTAAGAGCAAGCACCACTCATAATCTATAAATAGGACAACCTTGAAAATTTATTCTATGCTCATTGATACAAGTCTTTGAAAGACTTAAGCACATAAGAGTGGTTTTTTAAAGAGCTTTCATTAAGAGAGAAGAGAGAAGAAAAATATTTGTTTTGCTGGAGATTTTTATTCCGACCAGCCAACTTCAAATCACGTTTTTCGATTCGTTAACCGTTGGATCGGGCTGAAATTTTTGCTGCGCGTTCGTAGCATCTTGGTCTTAGATTTGAACGTTGGAGACCGGATTTGGAGTCTCATAGCATCTGATTTTGAACCTCGAACAACTTCTTCATTTTTGTGGATTATACTTTCTCTTCAATTGATTAGTTGTTGCTCTTGTTACTATTGTTGCTCCGTGTTTGACACTTGTTGTGTAGCCAATTTGGAGAATTTTTGTATCCCTCGTATTGTTATAGTGCAGTTTTTTGGATCTTTGTGATCCCGTAATTTTTACCTTCGATTTGAAGGGTTTTTCACGTTAAAATTTGGTGTTATTTATCTTCTTTATTTTCGAGTTTGCCTCTTCCTCGATATAACAGTGGTATCAGAGCCTTGGTTATTTATCCGAGTTGTTACGGAATGGAGGCGGATATGAGCAAGATGGTATGTTTTAATTGGAAAAATTATAATGTTTGGAGAAGCAAAATGAAAGATTTGTTGTTCGTGAAGAAGATGCATCTACCCATTTTTTTAGCTCATAAACCCGAGAGTATATCCGATGAAGATTGGAATTTCGAGCACCCACAAATATGCGGATATATACGCTTATGGGTTGAAGATAATGTTCGCAACCATATTGTGAACGAGACACATGCGAGATCATTGTGGGAAAAGCTAGAGGCTCTTTATGCTTTAAAAACCGGGAACAAGAAGTTGTTCCTGCTAAAACAATTGATGAACTTTAAATACAAGAAAGGCAGCCCTATCCTTGATCACATAAATAATTTTCAGGGTGTCCTTGATCAGCTGTTTGGAATTGGAGTTAAGTTTGATGATGAGATACAAGGACTTTGGCTTCTTAATACTCTCCCAGACTCTTGGAAAAATCTTCGTGTTTCTTTGACAAATTCAGCTCCTGGAGGTAAGGTGACCATGGAATATGCCAAGAGTGGTGTGTTGAACGAGGAAGTAAGGAGAAAATTTTAGGGTTCGTCCTCACAAGCAGATATCTTGGTTACAGAAGTCCGGGGGAGAGATAGAACAAGAGGCTTAAGGAATAGAGGTAAAAGTAGAAGTAAGTCAAGGTCTAAATACTATAATATTACATGCAACCACTGCGGCAAGAAAAGACACATCAAAAGATTTTGCTGCAAATTGAATCAAGACACTAGAGAAGGAAAGAAAGCTGAAATAACGAGAATAATATTGTTGCTATTGTTCGAGATGACCTTCTTTTTGCTTATGATGAAAACGCCATCAATTTTGTATCCCAAGAGACGAGCAGGATAGTAAATTCTAGAGCTACCTCATATGTCACACCAAGAAAAGTTTTTTTTCTCATCTTATACTCATGTTGATTCTGGAGTTTTAAAGATGGGCAATGCCAGTGAAGTTAAGGTGTTTGGTATTGGCACAGTTTGTTTGAAAACCAATAATGGTTCAACGTTAGTTCTTCAAGATGTCAAGTATGCTCCAGACTTTCCTTTCAATTTGATCTCCGCAGGAAGATTAGACGATGAAGATTACCATAATGCCCTCTATAATGGCCAATGGAATCTCACTAAGGGCTCGTTAGTAGTGGCTCGAGGAGTCAAGTCTGGTTATTTATATGTGACATAGGGCTCTATTCTTAATGACTCAATAAATCTGGTGGAAATTGATACTTTATCATCAGAATTGTGGCACAGAAGATTAAGTCATATGAGCGATAGGGGGATTACGTGTTTGGCTAAGAAAAGTTTGCCTTCTGGATTGAAACAAGCAAAGCTGAAAAGGTGAATCCATTATTTAGCTGGCAAGCAGAAAATGGTTTCCTTACATAGCATTCCTCCCTCAAGAAAGCCCGATTTATTGGAGCTAGTACACTCTGATTTGTGTGGTCCTTTTAAAGTAAAGTCAAAAGGTGGTGCACTTTACTTTGTGACCTTCATTGATGATCATTCTCGTAAGCTCTGGGTGTATCCTTTGAAATCTAAATATCAAGCACTTAGCGTATTTAAGGAATTTCAGGCCTTAGCTGAGAGACAGACGGGGGAAGAAATTAAAATATATTCGCAGTGACAATTGTGGTGAATATTGTAGTCCCTTTGATAACTATTGCAAGGAACAAGGAATTCTTCATCAGAAAATTCCACCCAAGACCCCTCAATTGAATGGATTGGCAGAGAGGATGAATAGAACTCTAGTTGAGAGAGTTAGTTGCTTGCTTTAAGAAGCTAAACTTCCAAATATATTTTGGGCGGAAGCACTTAATACTGTTGCCTATGTTATCAATTTGTCTCCTACTGTTGCTTTGGATGGTGATGTCCCAGGCAGAGTTTGATTTGCCAAAGATATTTCTTATGATCACCTGAGAATTTTTGGGTGTAAATCTTGTGTGCATGTTCCTAAAGATGAGAGATTGAAACTGGATATCAAAACTAAGCAGTGCATCTTTATCGGTAATGGTCAAGATAAATTTGGGTATCGTTTTTATGGTCCAGTTGACAATAAAATTATTAGAAGTCGTGATGCAATATTCTTTGAAGACCAGTCTATTGAAGATATTGACAAACCTGAGAAGATAGATTCTTAGATTAATGAGTGCTTAGTTGATAGTGATCCATTTTCTATTGCTACGACACCTATTGCACATGAAGAAACCCAAGACAATAATATAGATAGTGATCAAGATCAAATGATCATCATGGTGTAGATATTATAGATGCTCCAGTTGATGAAGTTTTGGTTAATCAACAACCAATTCCTGCTCAGGCAACTACTTCAAATGCTCCTAAAACCTCTCTTAGAAGATCTACAAGGGAGAAGCAAAAATTCATGTGCTATCCTCCTGATGAGTGTGTACTTTTGACTGACATAGGAGAACCTGAGAATTATGATGAAGCCATGCAAGATACTCATAAAGATCAGTGGATTGAAGCCATGGAAGATGAGATGAAGTCACTCCATGAGAATGACACATATGAGTTAGTGAAATTGCCGAAAAGTAAGAGAGATTTATCTAACAAATGGATATTTAGAATAAAGCAAGATAACCGTACCTCTGCGCCTAGATACAAGGCGAAGTTAGTTGTTAAAGGTTTTGGCCAGAAGAAGGGAGTTGACTTTGATGAAATTTTCTCCCCTGTTGTGAAGATGTCTTCTATTCGTGTGGTTCTAGACTTAGTTGCGAGTCTAGATTTAGAGGTTGAGCAGATGGATGTAAAGACCGCTTTCCTTCATGGTGATTTAGATGAGGAAATTTATATAGAGCATCCTGAGGACTTTGTAGTTAAGCTTGCATTTTGCAGAAAATTGGCAAGCATGAAGCCTGTCAATAGTTCCTCTACTTGAAGACACATTTGGCCCCTTGGCTGGAGGGAGAATTTGTTGGGCACATGCCCATGTTGTCCAGCCAAAGTCCCAATGTCCTAATCCTATTCTCTTTTGGTTTCCATTCCTATTCGCAATTGGATTCGGTGTTTATTCCTAATTTGAGTGGGTTTTGGCTTTACCACCCATGATCTATAATAGGACAACCTTGGAAAATTATTCTATACTCATTGATACAAGTCTTTGAAAGACTTAAGCACATAAGAATGGTTTTTGAGAGAGCTTTCATCAAGAGAGAAGAGAGAAGAAAAGTATTTGTTTTGCTGTAGATTTTTATTCCGACTAGCCAACTTCAAATCATATTTCTCAATTCGTTAACCGTTGGATCGGGCTGGAATTTTGACTGAGTGTTTGTAACTTCTTGTTCTTGGGTTTGAATGGTGGAGATCGGATTTAGAGGCTAGAAGCATCTGATTCCAAGCTTCAAACAATAGCTTTATTTTTGTAAATTATATTCTTTCTTCAATTGATTAGTTGTTGCTCTTGTTACTATTGTTGCTCCGTGTTTGACACTTTTTATGTAGCCAATTTGGAGAACTTTTATAACCCTCCTATTGTTATAGTGGAGATTTTTGAATCTTTGCGATCCCTTGGTTTTTACCTTCGATTTAAAGGGTTTTCCACGTTAAAATTTTACTACTAAAAAACAGCTGATTTGCGACTGAATATTTGTGACCGTAACTATCAGTCGCAAATGTGCGACTGATTCGGTCGAAATGTTCAAAAATAATATTTTTTATATTTTTTTTGAATTTTTGGTCAAAATTGCGACTGCTTTAGTCGCTCAAATGCGCGGAAAATATCGTAATTTTTTTAATGGTTATTGACTGAATCAGTCGTAAATATTAAAAATAAAATTAAATTAATGGTTGCGACCGATGTGGTTAGAATACACAATTAAAACGAGATCTGACTGGTCAACAGCAGTTGCAACCGAATCGGTCGCAATTTGAAAATTCAAATTTCAAATTTCAAATTTTAAAAACAGCAGTTGCGACCAATTCGGTCACTAATTATTTTTTAAATACACCCTAACCCTTTTTTTCTTCATTCTTCTTTCGTCTGCAACTTTTTTCTCTCTTCTCCCCTTTCCTCTTCTGCCGCCAACCCGGTCTATTTGTCAATTGTATCCTCTAATCTAACCATATTAGGTATGATTTCCCTCTATCTCACTCCTCCCCCCCACCCCCACCCTATTCATCTCCCATGTTCAGCCACCCCTTGTCCACTCTCCCCCAATTATTTTGTTCTTAAGTTGTTTAACTCGTTTTTGGTGCAGGAATTCGGCGTATCATCTCCCATCCAGTGATAGTTCGGCAGCAGATCTGTTGGTTTATTTTTCAGATTTTTTTTGCAATATAATATGTATATAGTGATATTAAAAACTTACTTGTTTAGATTAATTAGCTGTTTTTATTGTTTATATAAATTCTTGTTTAATACTTGTTTATATAAACTCTTGTTTAAAACTCTTGTATAATAAATTTATTTTTAATATTTATATTGTTATATTTATTATGTATACTTTATGTTCTTCAAAGTTGTTTATATCTATTTGTAGTAGATATTGAATTTTGGATTTCTATATTAGGTTTTTAGTTAATTGTTAGGTGTTTGTTTTGCTATTTTATTTGGCAGGTGGTGTAATTAGAAATACAGCAGGTTTCTGCGTAAAAATGCTAAGATTTATGACTGAATCTGACACATACTTCACCAGAAATTATCCAGATTTGCGACTGATTCAGTCGCAATTGAATATTTCTAATTTTTATTAATAGTTGCGACGGAATCAGTCGCTACATTTGTGACTGATCAGTCTCTACATTTGTGACCGATTCGGTCGCAAATCGCTTAATTTCAAATGTCCCCGCATTTTCCAGTTTGCGACTGAATCCGTCGCAATGTTTCGACTGATTCAGTCGCAAATATATTGCGACGATGTATTTTCTGATTGACACATTTCAGTCGCAAATCGGTCGAAAAAACACGATTTTCGACCGATTTATGACTAATTTGACGGTCACAAATTTGTTGTTTTTTAGTAGTGTTTGGGGTTCTTTATCTTCTTTATTTTCGGGTTTGCCTCTTCCTCGACATAATAATTTTTACTTTGGCGTTGTCTATTGTCTATCCTAATCCAAGCAATGGCGGTTACGTTTCTAGAAAATTACATTGTATTCCTATGTAACTTTTTATTATTATTTTATACATATTTACTATAAGGTTGATTCTTTTGGCTTTTCAATGTGTTTAATTTTTTATATTTTGACATTCGTTAGTAAAAATCATACTGTATGACGTATTGGTCAACAATTTAAGTCGTGAAAATAGATATTAATACTTCTTCCACGCCCTTTTCCGGACCCTGCATATTTATTTGTTTGTTTCATTTAGTTTTAATTTTTCTTTCGCAGAAACTACTTGTTATCCGTAAATGAGAATATATATGCATAGGGAAGGAATGCGGACGTCCATTTCTACAGCATAATAATGGAGAAAAGTCTTCCCTTAGAATCGGATCATATCCCGCCGAATCAGATATTCTTAGGTACTTTTCAATACTAATTTAGGGCTTTGGAATCTTAGTTAGTTGCCTTACCACGAGAACATCATTTTATGGTTTTAGATATAGAGTTTAGAAAATTGAAATTCGCACATGTAATATTGACTTAATCTTGGAGGCAACCTAACCCCTTCACGTATTATAATACAAGAATGAACTAATTAATGAGTTCTACCATTTCACTCAATCGTATTAATTGATGATTCTTTGGAGTTAATTATGTACTTCCTCTAGGATTAGCATCTTTTAAACATGACATAATATTTTCCGTAGAAAACTCAGAAACTAATTAGGAAGCGTCACGAATGTAGAGCAAAAATTAAAGCATGCTTTCAAACTAGCTGACTTGTTGCCGATGAGTTTTGTGAAGTAAAGCGCGTGTTGGTTATCTTGAGCCGTATCATCCTCTCCTACTTAAAAAGAATTCTTCATAGAATTTGAACCTTACAAAACATGAAAAGGAATGAGTACAAGTATAAACTCAAACTCTGAACTTTCGAAGAATGCAAGGATCTCTCATTTTCGGTTCTCGCTAGAGCTGTCAAAACTTGTTTGATCCGTTAAGCCCACATGGGATTGGATCAAATCTTTTAGCCCAACATAAACTAAATGAGACTCTTAAGTGGGCTATTTGCAGTCATATCCTATATTTATGTCACCTTTTAACCTGTACCCTATTTTTAAAAATTATTAATTTCATAGCCAACTAACAAAAAATTCGTAATAATTTGACCATTATAACCCTTCCAAAATAAAGAATCCCACCAGATATATTCCATGGAAACAAAAGTTCTGTCCAGTGGAATCTACCACTTTACTATCCTTCAAAGCTATATTCGCCCTCAATCCGATAGGCCACTCCTTTCTAAAGTCGCTGATTGTGAAAATATACCAGTAATTGATATGGACTGTGGAGATAGAAACTTTTTAGTTCATCAATTTGGTATTTAAGAAGTATACCAAATTGGAGGAATCTGACCAAGAGGATTACATAAGCTAGTGAGCACTTGTATTTCCATCTAATACTTTCAACGTTCGAATCATATGGAAAGTCAGTTAAAACTTCAACTCTAAGAAGGTTGAAGTAACAAAAACTTCAGCACTAGAGCTGAAGTTCGACAGTTACAAAACAAAAATTTCAGCTCCAGTTACAAAATAAAAGCTTAAGCTCTAGAGCTGAAATTCACCAGTTATAAAAACCAAAACTTCAGCTCTAGAGTTGAATTCGCCAGTTACAAAATAAAAACTTCAGCTCTAGAGCTGAAGTTCACCAGTTGCAAAAACAAAAACTTCAGCTCCTAAAGCTGAAGTTCACCAATTACAAAACATCTCGTAGTATATTTCGACACCGTGGGAACGTGCAACCACAGGTATAATCAATCATGAAAAAGATGAAGATTCTCTTTCCGGTGAATTCTTCCATGCATGTTCACTAAAAGAGGTAATGGCAAAGGCTTTTTAAGATCATCCTTCTGTAGTGCTAGAAGAAAAAAAAAAAATTGAAAGTGAATTTATTGGTGACGAAATCAACTTTTCCTCCCATTTTTGGTTCTGAAAAGTCCTAAAACGTGCTTAACGACTTTGCATTGTTCCTTGAAATAACATAGGTGTACTGTTAGCTTCCTTTGAGAAAATTCCAATTTTAACATAGAGGACTAGCGTATACTTGGAGAGAAAGTAGTCTCATTTTCGGTTCTCGCTAGAGCTGTCAAAACTTGTTTGATCCGTTAAGCCCACATGGGATTGGATCAAATCTTTTATCCCAACATAAACTAAATGAGACTCTTAAGTGGGCTATTTGCAGTCATATCCTATATTTATGTCACCTTTTAACCTGTACCCTATTTTTAAAAATTATTAATTTCATAGCCAACTAACAAAAAATTCGTAATAATATGACCATTATAACCCTTCCAAAATAAAGAATCCCACCAGATATATTCCATGGAAACAAAAGTTCTGTCCAGTGGAATCTGTCACTCTACTATCATTCAAAGTTATATTCGCCCTCAATCCGATAGACCACTCCTTTCTAAAGTCGCTGATTGTTAAAATGTTCCAGTAATTGACATGGACTGTGGAGATAGAAACTTTTTAGTTCATCAATTTGGTATTTAAGAAGTATACCAAATTGGAGGAATCTGACCAAGAGGATTACATAAGCTAGTGAGCATTTGTATTTCCATCTAATACTTTCAACGTTCGAATCATATGGAAAGTCAATTAAAACTTCAACGCTAAGAAGGCTGAAGTTCGCCAGTTACAAATAAAAACTTCAGCTCTAGAGCTGAAGTTCGCCAGTTACAAACAAAAACTTCAGCTCTAGAGCTGAAGTTCGACGGTTACAAAAAAAAACTTCAGCTCCAGTTACAAAATAAAAGCTTCAGCTCTAGAGCTGAAATTCACCAGTTACAAAAACAAAAACTTTAGCTCTAGAGCTGAATTCGCCAGTTACAAAATAAAAACTTCAGCTCTAGAGCTGTAGTTCACCAGTTACAAAACAAAAACTTTAGCTCCTAAAGCTGAAGTTCACCAGTTATAAAATAAAAACTTTAGCTCTAGAGCTAAAGTTCACTAGTTACAAAAATAAAAACTTCATCTCCTAAAGATGAAGTACACCGGTTACAAAACAAAAACTTCAGCTCTAGAGCTGAAGTTCGCCAGTTACAAAATAAAAACTTCAGCTCTAGAGCTGAACCGGTTACAAAAATAAAAACTTCAACTCCTAAAGCTGATGTTCACCAATTACAAAACGGCTCGTGGTATATATCGACACCGTGGGAACGTGCAACCACATGTATAATCAATCATGAAAAAGATGAAGATTCTCTTTCCAGTGAATTCTTCCATGCATGTTCACTAAAAGAGGTAATGGCAAAGGCTTTTTAAGATCATCCTTCTGTAGTGCTAGAAGAAAAGAAAATTTTGAAAGTGAATTTATTGGTGACGAAATCAACTTTTCCTCCCATTTTTGGTTCTGAAAAGTCCTAAAACGTACTTAACGACTTTGCATTGTTCCTTGAAATAACATAGGTGTACTGTTAGCTTCCTTTGAGAAAATTCCAATTTTAACATAAAGGACTAGCGTATACTTGGAGAAAAAGTAGTCTTTTAATTAGTGGTTTTCATAAAAACCCGAAAAATCGAACCAAATCGAAAACCAAACCAAACCGACCAAAAAAATTGATACTTTTTGTTTTGGTTTGGTTTTGGTTTTGAATTTTAAAACCCGATCAAATTTGGTTTGGTTTTGGTTTTAATAAAAAAATAACCGAAAAACCGAACCAAACTGATTATATAAGTAGCTATTTCAAATTTATTATTACGCCTATATATATATATAACAAAGCTTCAAAATTTTTATGGTGAATGTTAATCGTTTGCACTTTTAGTATAGTTCTTTACCTTTATATTCTAGTTAATTATCATCAATATATTTTAGTAAATAATATATTTCTCAAAGGGCAATTGATTTGATAGTATTACGTTGAAAATATGGTCGCTGGAATATGTGTGTAGTAGTGTATGTATTATATTTAAGAAAAAACCGATAAATAACCGAAAAAACCAAAAAACGACAAAAACCGAATCGAGAAAAAACTGAATTAATTGGTTTGGTTTTGTTCTAATATTTGAAAAACCGACTTACTTGGTTTGGTTTCTTTTTAGGAAAAACGCGATCGAAACCGAACCACGAACAACTCTACTTTTAATAAAGAAAGGCAAAATTGTCTTTTTAAAAGGTTTTTAATAAAAAAACGGGTACGGGTGTAAACAGAAAAATAAAGCGGCTACAGGTTAAAAAGGGTCGCTCAAATAGGACGCCCCATGCAATTTTTACCTCTTAAGTATGCTTATTCAAGTATGTGATTTTCACATATCTATACACTATTGGAAACATTATTACCCTCCGTAGTCAGGTTTCATTTTAATTACCTCCTATATACAAAATTACCAATTACGTCTATTTTTAGGATTTAAAGATAATTAATCAATTCCTACAATTACTGTAACGTACAAATTCCCCCCCTCCCCCACGTTTTTCTCTCTGTATCTCACTCCCCCCACGTTTCTCTCTCCACATCCCACCCCTCCCCCATGTATCTTGTACAAGAGAGCAGTAATTCCACCATTGACAACCATTAAAAACAACCATTAAAAAACTTTGAAGCTTTAAATTCGAATTTGGGTTTTCAAAAATATCATTTATTTGAATTGGATGTTGTTGCAAAGAATTGGGATTCTCTCTACGCCTCTCTCTTTCTCTCTCTAAATTCCTAATTTCAGTAATGTAAAACAAAAGGAAAAGAGAGAAGCAATTCCGCCATTGACAGCCATTAAAAAACTTTGAAGCTTTGAATTCGAATTTGGGTATTTTGAAAACCCATTATTTGATTGGATTGGGTGTTGTTGCAAGCAATTGGAAATATGGTTTGGAGTGTATATCTCAATTTTTATGGTATTTTGGTGAAGATTAGACTTTATTTTGGCTGAATTTTAGATTGAAACTCGAAGAAGAAGAAGAAGACATAATATACATGATATACATTGTATTAACAAAATTATAGTAAAATTGTAGAAAAAATATATTATGTTGTTTACACACACACACACACACACACACACACACACACACATATATATATATATATATATATATATATATATATATATATATATATATATATATATATATATATATATATATATTGTATGAAAGTTGAACAATATTGTATAAAAATTATATTTAAGTTGTATGGTATTGTACTTGTATATAATTAAGTAGAAATAATGTATGAAAAATGTAGATAAGTTGTAAATAAGTTGTAAATAAGTTATTTAATATATAATTAGTTGTATGAAATGTGTTTTTACTATGCATAAATCAGATACAAAATATACAAAAGACATATTATATATTGTGATAATTGAATATTCTGCAAGATCTTCGATATACTTGATTTATTTGATCCCTTCAGTTTATCCTTGAATGATTCCGTCAGTATCAATTGCTTCCTTTAATCACGTCGGGTTTCCTTGATTGCCTCTGATTGATTCCTTCAATCTTGTATGCTGATCCATGCATTCCTTGATCAATACTATCAATGAGTTCCTATACAAAGAGAAAATATATTATTTTCACCATTAAAATCACATCTAGCAATCTCCCCCTTTTTTATGATGACAAAATAATATATGTATAAACAACAGTTGACTTCCCTGTATTTTACTCCCTCTCAATAGGAGAAGTTGACTTTGTCTGGTGCTAGTTTGTTTGAGGCGCATGTAGTCGACTTCTTCAGGTTTTGTGACTCCCCCTCAAGGAGTGCCAAAGCTGATTTACACATAGTCGACTTATTATGTACTTGCACAATACATATATCCTCTCTCCCCCTTTTTGACATAAAAAAAGAGGGAATAGAAGAAAAACCTACGGCATGCGTAAACAAGATTCGTAGAAAAATCTACTAGCAGAGTTAGAACTTAACAAAAGAAAGAAAAATTATCCACCGACTAATATTTCAGTCCAATAATAGCAAAACAAAAAAATTATCTTAAACTTCCACATTAGCGATGTAGAAAATAGGTAAGAATATTGCAGATAGCCTCCTTCAGTTTATCAAAGCTGGCATTGGCTGAGACACGCATTACATCAAGCCTGTCATGAACCTCTTTGAATGCCTTGATAACATTTTCCCTCACTCTGAGAACCGCAACCTGCATCTTGGAGACATCAGACCCTGTTTCTTTAGAGATTGCATGAATGGTACCAATAGAGGACTGAGTGGCAATGAGAAGATCTTTGATTGTAGAGAGCTGATTGTCAATGGCACTAAGTTTCTCAGCAAGGTCAGAATCACTATGGCTAGGATGCGAAGCGAAAGGTTTAGGTTTGGAGTCTGTATGAGCAGTCTTGATATCTCCTTCTTGTTTCTTGACCTATGATCCTTTCACACACACATATGTCATACTTGCAAAAGCTCTGGAGTTGTAAGATTTTGAAACAGAAGTAAAAGGCTATACAGATATGGAAATATTGTGAACTTCCAGAATGTGAGTGATAGCCATACCATAAGGTAGCTTATTGGGATCTTCTGCACTCTCAATCATAAAATTGATGACCCAAGAGGATAGTTTGATTTTGAGTTTGGTCACAAGGCAATAGACCAGAAAAGTGTCTCTAAGAGAAAAGGTGGAGAAAGAGCCAATACGAGGAAGCAGGGTGGTTGCAACAATGTGGGCTAGAACACGATTTTCAAAACTAACATCACTAGGGCCTAGCTAGTTTGGGATAGATTTAGATGGACACTCAGCAATACATCTCTTAGATTGATCAAAGGAAATTTCAAAATCATCGGGCCAGGAATTTTTAAAAAATATAGGTAAACCAGAACACTTACACTGAAAAATAAAATCAAACATGGCACAATCAAGAACAGTACGCTTTCCTTACAATAAGAACTCCAACTTATCAGACTTACTAGAGCGAAGATTAGCATAAAACATTCTTACTAGGAGTTTATAGACTTCAGACGGAGGAGCAGAGAAAAACTTCGACCACCCTTGATAAATGAAAAGATCCTTTACCTTACAATTTAGGGCTTCCATGTCATCAAGGTCGAATACCCTCCCATGAGCAATAGTCTTGTATTTTAGGGCAATAAAGAAGTCCCTATTTGGAGAATCCCAGAAATTGAGTTCCGACTCAAGAGAACTGGAAAGGTCAATTTTTGATTTCTTTGGAGTGGAGGAAACATGGGATTCTTCCATGTGTCTTTTTCCTAAGGCTTTTTCTCCTAAGGGTTGGGAATGATCAGAGAAATTCGCCTGAGAAGGGGCAAACCCCTCAGAATGATCGGACCCTAAGCCTACTGTTCAGGGGGCTGAGAAATGGGTTTTGCCCTGGAGCGGGTGCTCTTTCTAGTGGAGGTATAGGGATTTTTGGGTTGTTTGTCCATTGAAGAAGTTTTTGGCTGAGCAAGTTTTCGGAGAAGGGTTTTTAGGTGATAGAGACGATGGAGATTGAAAATAAAGTTCTGCATAAAAAGAGGGTTTCTGACGGTTGAGTACAGAAAAAGAAAAGGCGTCAGTTGATCAGACACGATGATTGGCTTTCCTTCTTTGAAATCTGCGACTGATGTGAAAAGAGAGGGAAAAGGAGGGAAATTGGAGGCGTAATTAATGAGTAAGAAAAGATATGGAACATTTGACATACAAAATAAAATAATGACACATAGGTCCTAATAGTAACTATTAATGCAAATAATGCTAAGTAATTCTCTTAGTGAACAAAATCTATCTTCTAATAAAGGCTTGGTAAAAAGATCCGCTAATTGATCAGTTGTTCCAACAAAAGATATTTCTATATTTCCCTTAAGGACATGATCTCTAATGAAATGATGTTTGATGTCTATATGCTTTGCCCTAGAATGATGTACATGATTTTTAGAGAGACATATAGCATTAGAATTATCACAGAAAATTGGTATAGGTTTAAAAGAAAGTTCATAGTCACCAAGTTGATGAGACATCCACAATAATTGTGCACGGCATTGTCCAATAACGATGTATTCAGCTTCAGTAGTAGATAGTGCAACTGATGCTTGTTTTTACCATTCTAGGAAATCAATGCTTTACCAAGTAACTGACATGTTCCACTTGTATTTTTTCTGTCTTCCTTATCACCTGCAAGATCAATATCTGAAAAACTCTCTAATTTAAACGTGTTAGAGCGAGGATACCATAGTCCATGAGAGACAGTTCCAATAAGATATCGAATAATTCTTTTTACTGCAGTCAAATGTGATTCCTTAGGAGCTGACTGAATCCTGGCACATTTGCAGACAGTAAACATAATATCCGGTTGACTGGTAGTCAAATAAAGAAGTGAGACAATCATTCCACGATACTTAGTTTTATCAACAGGAATTCCCTGTTCGTCTTTGTCGAGGCTCGTTGAAGGACTCATTGGTGTGACAATGGCTTTAGCATTACTCATGGTGAATTTTTGAATCAATTCCTTTATATATTTGGTCTGACATATAAACGTTCCTTCTTCAGATTGTTGAATTTGAAGTCTAAGGAAGAGCGTTAGCTGTCCCATCATGCTCATTTCGGACTCACTTTGCATAAGATTTGAAAATTCTTTGCACATAAGAGGATTAGCACTAACAAATATAATATCATCAACATAAATTTGAATAATGAGATTACCTTCTGATGATCTTTTAATAAATAGAGTAGTGTTTACTTTACCTCTTGTAAAACCATGATCAATAAGAAATGAACTGAGTCTTTCATACCATGCTCATGGAGCTTGCTTCAGTCCATACAACGATTTGGTTAGCTTATATACATGATAGGAAAACGTTGAATTTACAAACCCAGGAGGTTTCTTCATATATACTTATTCTTCAATAAAACCATCAAGAAGGCACTTTTGACATCCATTTGGAATAACCCGAATCCCTTAAAAGATGCACATGCCGGAAGGATTCGTATAGATTCTAGTCAAGCTACTGGCGCAAATATTTCGTCATAGTCGACTCCTTCCTGTTGTGAATATCCTTGAGAAACTAATCTGGCTTTGTTTCTTAAAGCCTTTCCATCCTCATTCAATTTATTTCTGAAAACCCATTTTGTTCCAATTATAGGAACGTTTTCAGGTTTGGGTATCACTTTTCATACTTGATTTTTGCCAAATTGATCTAACTCTTCCTACATCGCTTGCATCCAACTTGAGTCTTTTGGAGCTTCCTCTATCTTCTTTGGATCAATCTGAGATATTAATGTTATGTTTGCTTTCTTTTTGAGAGCTCCCCTAGTTTTCATTCCTTCGTTTGGATCCCGTATTATGAATTTTTAAGGATATTCAGGTTTACTTCTCCATTCATTTGGATGAACTGTATGAGTAGTTGAATCCTTCGAAAGTTCTGGTGTACCGTTACTGGTTTCGTTAGTTGACTCTATCGCAGAATCAGATCCATCAGTCAACTTTTGAGATTTGCTTGTCTCCTGGATTTCTTGAACTTGATCTTCATCACATGTAGTAATTCCTTTGTCAACAGAGGAGTTATTGTCATCAAATATAATATGTACAGATTCTTCCACACATAATCTGCATTTATTATAGACTCTAAAGGATCTACTATTTAATGAATAGCCCAGAAAAATACCTTCATCACTTCGTGGATCGAATTTTCCAAGATTGTCCTTAGCGTCGTTGTGAATAAAACACTTACTTCCAAAGGGATGAAAATAACTGACATTAGGACGTTTACCTTTCCATAGTTCATAAGGAGTTTTCTTCATAATGGGCTTTACGAGACATCGGTTGAGAATGTGACATGGGTAAACCAATAACCAACTCATGCTTAGACAATTTTTCTATCAAATGCATGCTTGCATGACCAAGTTTCCTATAACATAACCAACGATCATCAGATATGGATGTTAAACAGATATGACCATCTATATTTTCAAAATTGTCAAGAATATAAACATTTCCATGCCTTTTACCGGGGAGGATTATTTTACCTGTCTCATCATCAATAGCACAACCTGTTTTCTTAAAATTTACCTCATACCTTGAGTCACATAGCTGACTTATACTTAGAAGATTGTAGTTAAGTCCATCGACGTGATAAACCTCAGTAATATCGCAGTTTTTATTTAAGGGAATTGTTCCAGCACCAATTATTTTTCCTTTTAAGTCATCGCCGAATTTAACGCTTCCTCCATCTATTTCTGTAACTTCCTTGAACAGGTTTTTATCATCTGTCACGTAACTGGAATACGCACTGTCTAAGTACCATTTCCTTTGCGGCTTCTCCTGTGGTGTTCCTGCAAAACATAGTGATTACTTTCTTTTAGGTACTCAAGCTTGCTTGGGTCCTGGTGGGTTAGTACTATTAGGTTCAGAATTGTTTTGGGGTTTCTAAATCCATACTGAAATATTTGACTTACGAAAACGACAAAAAGAATATTTATGTCCACTTTTATTACAGTAGTGACACGTAACTCCTGACCTATTTTTAGGTCTTTCAGTAATATTAGTACTAGTGGACTTTGTTCTGACTGGTCCTTCTCCAGTTGACTTGTAAGTTGCCTGGTTTGACCTGATAGAACTATGACTGGTGGATTTGCGCATGCCATTGAGTTGCATTTGCAATTCCTCAATCTCTTCTTGAAGTACTTCTTTTTCAATTTCACATACTTTATGTTTGAGCTTCCAGTCTTTTACTTCTTTATTGAGTCTCTTAAGCCCATTCATCATTTTTTGAGACTTTTTCAAAGTCGGATCAAGAATATCTTGCAACTCATTGCATCTTTCATCGTTATAAGATCTTACCTCGCTTGTTTCACCTCGTGCCATGAAACAGTTCTCGTTGTTATCTTTGCATTCGTCGTCTGAAGTGTCCTCGTCTGTCCAGCATCCTGAAGATTTGTTCATATCGTTTTCCAGAATGGTCATGAAGCAAAGATTTGCTATCTCTTCGTGTTCTGAACTGTCTTCATCACTCCAACTTCCAAATGATTTATTCTTGTTGAAGCCTTTAGAGATTTCCTTTTCAGATCTGGGCACTCAGCTTGAATGTGTCCAAATCTTCCACACTCATAACATTTCCCATCATTCTTATCTTGTTCATTATATTGCCTGGATCTCCTAGGTGGAATCCTTCCTCTCCTCGTATTCCTGAATCTTCTCATTAAACCATCCATGTTTCTTGACATCATAGAAATCTCTTCTTAAAGAGATTCAGGATCATCATCGATATCATTTTCAGCTATTTTAGTTGTGATCTTGAATGGGACTGTTTTCTTCTTGGTTGGTTTTCTTAAGATGTGTCTTTTCAAATATGATTTCTCCTCGAAGTTCATCACAAGATAACTTATTCAGATCCTGAGATTCAAGCGTGACTACCTTGGTTTGCAAGTAGTTGGTAGGCTTTTAATAATCTTTCTAACTTGATCACCACTTGAATATGGTTTGCCGAAGGCTTTCAGATCGCCAATGATTTTGCTAAATCTGACAAACATCTCTTCAATATACTCTCCTTCTTTCATTTGGAAGAGTTCATAATCATGAACCAGCATGTTGATATGTTTTTCCTTTACCTTGCTGGTTCTTTCGTATGTAACCTCAAGCTTGTCCCACATCTCTTTGGCTGTGTCACAACTGAAGATTTTTTCATACTCTTCACCACTTATAATATTATAGAGCAAGTTTCTCGCCTTATTGTTGACTTGTACCACTGCCATTTGCTCATCTGTATATGAATCTATATCTTCAGAATCAGCAAGTGGTTGATCGGCAGCCGACAGAGGATAGTTCCCCTTTTTGATAGCTCTCCAAACTTTAACATCATACGCATTTGCATATATTTTCATACGCACTTTTCAGTGGGAGAAATATTGTCCATTAAAGTATGGTGGCCTTACTTGCGAAGTTCCTTCCTGGAAGAGTGCTCCTATGATAACTTGATTTGCCATGATCTTTTCTCACAAGCTGTTAAGCAAAAGAAAAATGTGAGCCTTGCTCTGATACAAATTGAAAGTACAAAATGGGGGGGGGGGGGGNAATCTTCCACACTCATAACATTTCCCATCATTCTTATCTTGTTCATTATATTGCCTGGATCTCCTAGGTGGAATCCTTCCTCTCCTCGTATTCCTGAATCTTCTCATTAAACCATCCATGTTTCTTGACATCATAGAAATCTCTTCTTAAAGAGATTCAGGATCATCATCGATATCATTTTCAGCTATTTTAGTTGTGATCTTGAATGGGACTGTTTTCTTCTTGGTTGGTTTTCTTAAGATGTGTCTTTTCAAATATGATTTCTCCTCGAAGTTCATCACAAGATAACTTATTCAGATCCTGAGATTCAAGCGTGACTACCTTGGTTTGCAAGTAGTTGGTAGGCTTTTAATAATCTTTCTAACTTGATCACCACTTGAATATGGTTTGCCGAAGGCTTTCAGATCGCCAATGATTTTGCTAAATCTGACAAACATCTCTTCAATATACTCTCCTTCTTTCATTTGGAAGAGTTCATAATCATGAACCAGCATGTTGATATGTTTTTCCTTTACCTTGCTGGTTCTTTCGTATGTAACCTCAAGCTTGTCCCACATCTCTTTGGCTGTGTCACAACTGAAGATTTTTTCATACTCTTCACCACTTATAATATTATAGAGCAAGTTTCTCGCCTTATTGTTGACTTGTACCACTGCCATTTGCTCATCTGTATATGAATCTATATCTTCAGAATCAGCAAGTGGTTGATCGGCAGCCGACAGAGGATAGTTCCCCTTTTTGATAGCTCTCCAAACTTTAACATCATACGCATTTGCATATATTTTCATACGCACTTTTCAGTGGGAGAAATATTGTCCATTAAAGTATGGTGGCCTTACTTGCGAAGTTCCTTCCTGGAAGAGTGCTCCTATGATAACTTGATTTGCCATGATCTTTTCTCACAAGCTGTTAAGCAAAAGAAAAATGTGAGCCTTGCTCTGATACAAATTGAAAGTACAAAATGGGGGGGGGGGGTGAATTGCTTATTTATAAACTTAATTTCTATTAATTGACTAGTTTTTCAATTAGTCGACTAGATGTAATAACTTGATAACAGTAACGACAGAATTTAAGATGCTGAAATTAAATGCAGGAACTAAAAACACCAAAATTTTTATATTGGTTCGGATTTAGTGCGAATCCTAGTCCAGTCCCCTTGGGTTGCAAGGGAGTTCTTTTTCAATGAATGAGTTTCTTCGAGTACACAGAGAATGGTGTGATCAACACCAATAGCTCAATTCCTATATCACTCATTTCTTTTGATACAATGCCTCACCTGTGTTGTTCTCTCTTTCTTCTCTAACTTGTTACACAACAGGTCTTAGTAGAGCTACAATGTTTGTTTGCAGTACAACAAAGAGAGGGTGTTTGGTTCGATTAAAGTATGTGTGCTAAGGTGTGATTACAAGTTTAAATACTTTGAGAGAGGCTTGAATTCTGGAGAGATTAGCCAACCCAAGATATTTGATCCTTGGAAAGAGATTGATTCTTTCCAAGAATAAGGTTATTCCACAACGACTTTAACTAACCAGAGGTTTTAAACATTTTCCCTTGTGCACGATCGCGAAATTTTGATCCTTCCAGATTTAGATACTTGATTAATATTCTGCAAGATCTTCAATATACTTGATTTATTTAATCCCTTCAGTTCAGCCTTGATTGATTCTGCCAATATCAATTGCTTCCTTTAATCACGTTGGCTTTCCTTAATAGCCTCGGATTGATTCCTTCAATCTTGTATGCCGATCCATGCGTTCCTTGATCAATGATATCCATGAGTTCCTATACAAAGAGCAAATATATTATTTTCATCATTAAATTTAGATCTAACAGTTTTTATTATGTATAAATTAGATACAAAATATACAAAAGACATATTGTATAAAAATTGTGTCTAAGTTGTATGATATTGTAGTTGTATATAACTGGGTATAAATAATATATGAAAGTTGTAGATAAGTTTTACAAGCCTATGACATAAGCTTTAGGATTTTTTCGGTCTCTTTAAATTTAGACGATTTGGTATTCAAAATTCATCCAATATGAATGGACCCAGGTTCATCTGTTTTGGATTTTTGCTTCGTCTAATTCTGTCCATATCTAATTCTGTAATTGATTACTTCCCATGCTTTTCCGGAAAATGTCTCACCTTCAAATTCATTTGGTTCTCATCAAGACAAGCCAAGTTATACAGATCGTTGGACTAGTGGCATGAGTTTCTCTTCATATGGTGGTAATTTTCTCAGTTATAATGTATCTGTTTTGCACCTGAAGGACCTTTGTTTCCATAATTTCTTTATCTCCTTTTCTCCATTCTTCTATGGTTTCTTTGGCCCAGCGAATCGGTTAATATAGTGCATCAGAAAAATAAGGTAAGGGAACACGAGAAAAAAAAGGTAAAGGGTGTAACTAAATCTCTTAATTGAAGACAATAATGATGGATTGGGAGCCTTTTAAGGTGGAATGTATATATTTTATAAATAAAATTTGTGTAGATCGGGTAATTTACTAAGCATGGACATTTAGGGTAATAAAATTTCCAATAGTGTATAAGAATAAAAAATCCCTTTAAATATGATGTTTAAAATACAGTTTACAATGTATTTAAAGATTAGCCAATTTCTCTCAAATTTCAGGACACGACATCTAGAGTTCAAACCTCAATGTTCAAACTTCAGGACATACGTGTCCTAAAGATCGAAAATTATGTCCAGAAGTTCGAATCTTATGTTTTGAATTTTATAACAATTCAAAAATTCAGAAAATTCAACTTAGTCCTGAATTTCAAATTAGTTGCTAAAAAGTTCAGGATACTTAATCATGAATTTCAAATTAGTTGCTAAAAAGTTCAGGATACTTAATGATGAAGCTCGGGTGAATTGATTAATCATTAAATATATTTTAAATTATAGAAATATTTCAAATGACGGGCTTAAAAGTGACTTGCTCGCGAATACTCTTTAAGGCTGGATGGGATAGCATTTTAGCGGCCATGTTACTAGGAATTGTTGCGTAAATAGCTGGTCAAATTCGATGTCGACAGCCATGATTCTTACCATTATTATGGTAGTATAACATTCAACCTTTGCTTTTCTTATGTCACGTCTAGCACACGTTTAACATTAGATACCGAAAAAAAAAATTTAATACGTTGTTCACTGAGTTCCCATAGTTCAGTAACCCTTCATGCAATAATCCAATAACCTTAATTTTGATATTCTATTATTTATAAGTCACTAAAGTCCAAACGAATTCCTTCAGACTTCCTTGGACATGGGTCAAATTTGTTTTGAACCAAGGTAATGCACATTATCATATCAGTATGCTACCACTGTACTTGCAACAGTTTGAGGCACATGTATAAAGGAAAAATTTAGGAAACCAAAAGTAGGCATCAAACATTCTAATATTATCTTACAAGCATTGTTTTTACTGATGCATAGCTAAGCAGTTCTTGTTCAGTATTTATGCTATAACAAGATGACCGAGTGATCAAGCGCTGAAGCCCCGGTTGGCAGCGGTATACTCCTCTATCTTATGCGAATTGCAAGCAGCCATAAAAGCTTCCTCCATAGCATCTCTCGACACACCATTGTTGCAAATGTTTGCAAATGCTCTCATGTGCTTCATCCCGTATTGTGTTAGAGAACCACAATGTAGCTCGAAAAGACGAACCTGGTAAAGAAAAACGAATATTAAGTTATATCATGTAGGAATTCAAGTCAAATTTGATCAATATTTATCAAATAATTGCATAGATATTCAGATTACCGTCGATTTTAGGCAATCCCAATCATCAACGAGAGGTAAACCAGGTTCTCTAACAGAGTTGAGAACAGAAGAACCCTTTGTTGGGCCGAAAAGAAAGATTCCAATTGCATCTACGCTCCCGTCTAGATGTTGTCTATGCAGCATTGTGTCCGTTATCTCTTTTCGAAGCTTGGACTTCTCTAATGAGTTGTCAGCTAGCTTCTTGTACTGTAGAGATCAAGAAAAGATTTTTACCACAAAGCATCACTACAAAAGGGTGCTTGTAGTGTTTCCATTTTGGGTGATGGTCCCTTCTAAATTTGAACTATCTTTGACAGGTGGATTCCTAGCATTCATAATTCCAGTTCAATCTCTAGTTCAATGAAAAGTATCAGCTACATCTTGTAATCTGCGATACATTCCGCTTTGAGAACGGTCACCAGATAGAACACAAAACAAATGCAATTGTGCTCCCTAGACAAACTTGTACCAGTCCATCCCACTCTATATGTTGGTGTAGGAACTAAGTTGCACATTGGCCACGGAAAAAATAGGAATCTCTGAATTGTGTGAGGCGTTGGGGAAAGTCGTGTGGGCTTGCCGCAAAGCGGACAATATCACACCACGTGAAGAGCATCTTTGGGCTGATTCAGCCCAATACTATAAGGCCACTAAATATTTCTGCTTATCCAATTTCTATCCTTCTCGTACTCGTATGTTTAAAGAACTAATCAAGTATTATGCAAAGATACACAAAAGGAATCATGCTATGGAAATCTGAATTCAGACTTACTCTCTCCCATAAGAAGAGAAGATCAGCATCCCTCTGGTTGACAACCTCCAAGTGTGCAAAATCAATCTTGTTTGCAGGAAGATTCGCGGTGGCAGGATCAAATCCTTGGTACAAATAAACTTTTTCTGGCTTAATTTCTTTGCTTCCATATTCCATAACATGAGATCCAGCATTATAGTTGTTGAAGTTCGAAGTTCTTTCCTTCACCTACAGCGACGATATAGCATTAATGATGATGACGGCACGCAAAAATATACTTGAGGCTCCAAATAAAAGTATTTTCGTTAGTCACCTTCTCATACTGTTGTTTTATTGTTTCCTTCTTCAGGTTATGAGACTCACTGAAAACAAGTTAAACATTGAGTAATCATACAATAATTTTCCAAATCTTACTACCAATCAGTCAAGCAATCGTTTACTTTGCATTACCTATCCTCCATCCATGCAACACTATATAAGTCTCCCAAACATGTGATATATTCCGGTGGAGGTGGAGGATCCATTCCAGGGCAATACGTCCCCCAGCTGCTCTCTTCGGCATTTGATGCTGTTGTCACATAAATGTTCAAGTCTTCAGGCATCATACCCTCAAAAACACTCCCGCTCTCACAAGCTTCAATGTAGAGAACCTGCATAAATCAGAACAAACAGAAAACTAAGTATGTTTGGGTCACCAGATAGACCTATCTCTAATGGTTCTACAAACGGCATAACAATTAAAAAGGGCTTTGTACTATGTACCATTTCTTTGTAGGTCCCTGCTGCATGTTTCTTTTTCAAGACTTCAATTAAATCTTTGGCATAAAGAAAAGGCATGTTTGGCATCCCTGGGACAGAGGAAGTGAGAATCAAATTAACTTAACACAATTGTCTTTCAATCGACCGCTAATAAGCTGCATATATTATTAAAGATTTATTTGACAATTCATGTAAACAAGATACAAGCTGGATTAGACTCACCGAGCACCCCTGGACCACCATGATCAGAGTAATAGAGAAATATTCTGTCATTCGGTTTACTATCGACAACCTTCCCACTTCCACCTTTCACAGCACTCTTATCACCAAGAAGCACAGCATACAGATTCGCAGCAGTGACATGCTCACCAGTGTAGTCCTATCATAATCAATTTATCATTGTAAAGTTACTGCTTGCTAAAGGAAGGGAGAAGGATACCCTCTAAGACCAGTCAATTCCAAAATATGAATATTAAAAAGGTACAAGAACCAAGCCTTCACATTTTTTCTCAAAAAGTTCTTCAGCTAATTTGGATTTCCACATTTCAATCCACTCCTACCACCAAAGTTATTTCTTGTAGCCAAACCAGCCTTTGATCAAGAAACTACAATAAATTATCTCGAAGGAAATGCATGTCGCACATCCAGCCAATTGGATTTGGTAAGAGTCGCTAATATTTTTCACTCTGCCTGTTAGAATGGTATCAATTATAGAATCTTTTTATGATGAAAGATTGGGCGTTCATCGAAAAGAGGCTTTAGCTTTTCAGTGGTTCACACAGCCACTCTCCCCAATAAAGGTTCCTTGCCATTTTGAAGTCTAGGGAGAACAGTTGCCTCATCAGCAGTTGGTACTTGGTAGCACTTTGCATATCCTAATAGAGTTAGGGGCGGAGCCACAGTGCCGCTACGGGTTCGGTCGAACATGGTAGCTTTGGCTCAAATCTTGTATAAATTATTGATAAATATTAAGAACCCGGTAACTTAAAAGGATTAGAATCCCAAACTCATAAGCTTGAAATCCTAGCTCAGCCTCTGAATAAAGTTATGCTTATTTAAAGTTCAATTTTTCGCCTAAGAATTGAACCTCAAAGGAACTTGGGGCACCATATTTAATATAAGATAAAACATTCTAATATAAGTAAGATTGAGGCACCATAATTACTGCCGAAATGACGATATAACTACTAGATATAACATCTAGATATTACCTTTGGCACACCATCATAGACATCACTACCGTTTGGATGATTGATTATGACTCCAGGCCTTGGATTCAGCTCACTTCTGGCAATGTCATCATACATGAATACAACTATGTTCTCATCTTTCAATCCTCCTCTTTTCAAAATCTGGTAAGCATGACATACATCTGCCTGCATTCACCCCAAAATGGCTTCAAAACCAATAAGCAAAGCAATGCTAAAAGTCGCCAAATAGTAAAATTACTTGATTTGTAAATGGAACTGCAGCTCCATCAGAGCAATATATACCAATTCATTTAATAGCATCGATCAGTAACCTAGAAAAAATGGCAACAAGTGACCAGCTATAACATGTTAAATTAGCTTCACCTAGAATTAATTCGACTAACTTTTGAAACTAAAATCAGACTACAGTAATTCAAATTTTTAGATCAATATTACAACAATCAACAAATGCATAATACTCCCTCCGTTCCAATTTAGGTGTTCCAATTTAGGTGAACATAATGAAGACTTTTGGAATTTGTGGTCCTAAACAAATCCAAATGGTGCCAGAGTATTTGTAGGGGTATAAAAGTTTCTCATAGGTTAGAATTGTAAGTTAAGCTAAATTGTTACGAAATTTAGAAAGGGTTCATTCTTTTTAGAACGGACCAAGAAAGAAATTGGTTCACATAAATAAACTGGAACAGAGGGAGTAAATACTCTTCCTATCAAAAAGTTGGTGAAAATAAGCTCTAAGTTCTGGGAATTGAAAGCAAAAAGTGCCAACCTGATGCCGATAATTTCCGTATCCATTTGAACCAGCAACAAGAACTGCCCAACGAACACTGTTGCTATATTCCACCTCATCATCACGATCTACCGGCGATCGTATTAAGGGGTCCCACCGGCGGTGCAGCCGCCCTATCCTTCTGCCATTTTTGGGTAATTCAAAAGGAATAGCAACCACCATAACCAGCAACATTAAGCTTACACATACTGCAAAACTAAAGGACCCCATTAATGAAAAAACTCAAATTTCACAGTGAGTGAAAGAAAAGAGGAGCTGAGAATTGGTGTGTGAAATGTGAAGTGGTTCGGTTGTTGTGTACAATATGTATGTGGCGGTGAGTGTAGACATGCAGAAGGAGAGAGTGCCACCTATGAAGACTTGTGGGTCCAAAGGTTGTGCTTTTATACCAGGTGGTGGTTTTAATGTTTTGCTGTTTGAGAGGAGTGGAAAAATGCTGCTTGATTTTTCACCGGAGCTGACGCTGTGATTTTTCTGTTGGTTGCTTCTGCTCATCTCCATAAAAGTATGACTTTTTTGTCTTTAACTCCTACCTATTTAATATAGTTCAAAACGGATTATATTTATATTGAAGAGGGGATATTGAACATTACTCCATATTTATTTATATAATTAAAAAAAAAAAATTTAATTTTTCAAAATTTATTTTTATTTAAATATTGTGTCAAGGTAAGAATTAATTATATGTTATAAAATAAAATTAATGCAGTAAAATTTAAATAAGAAGAGATAGAAAGAAGAGAGAAGAGTTTTCTTCTTTCACCTTGGTGTATCTTTCCATTGCAATTACATGACCTTTTATAGGCATAAAAAGTAAAGATGATTGACATAAAATAGGAAATTTAATCTTTCAACTATTCACAACATGGGCATCCAATGTAGTATCCAATATAGCATCCAATGTAGCATCCAATGTACAAATTATTCATAACACTCCCCCTTGGATGTCCATGTAACATAATGTGCCTAATTAAGAACTTACAAAAAAAAATATTGGGATGTACATAGTTATTTATAATATGCATTGCTTGCTGCCTCATTAAAAATCTTACCAGGAAAACCCAGTGGGACAAAACCTTGGTTAAGGAAAAGAGTGTAGCATATAGTTACTCCCCCTGATGAAAAATCACTTAATGTCTCGAAGACGACGCATTCCAATCTTATATATCAACTTTTCAAATATTGAGGTTGGCAATGCCTTAGTGAACAGATCAGCCAAATTATCACTTGAACGAACTTGTTGTACATCTATTTCACCATTCTTCTGAAGATCATGAGTGAAAAAGAATTTCTGTGAAATGTGTTTTGTTCTATCTCCTTTGATATATCCTCCTTTCAATTGAGCTATGCATGCAGCATTGTCTTCATACAATATTGTTGGAATATTCTCTTCCGAAGAAAGACCACATGTTTGCTGAATGTGTTGAGTTATAGATCTTAACCAAACGCATTCTCGACTTGCTTCGTGAATGGCTATTATCTCTGCATGATTTGAAGAAGTAGCAACCATAGTTTGTTTTGTCGAACGCCATAATATGGCTGTACCTCCACTTGTAAATAAATAGCCTGTCTGAGATCGACATTTGTGTGGATCAGACAAATATCCTGCATCTGCATAACTAATCAATGATGGCTTGGATTCATTTGAATAAGATAAACTCATATCAATGGTCCCTTGGAGGTATCTGAATATATGTTTAATACCATTCCAGTGTCTTTGTATTGGCGAAGTACTAAATCTTGCCAATAAGCTTACTGAGAAAGCTATATCTGGTCGGGAATTATTGGCAAGATACATTAATGCCCCAATTGCACTAAGATATGGTACTTCGGCACCAAGAAGCTCTTCATCATTTTCATGAGGTCGGAATGGATCTTTCTTTATATCAAGTGATCTCACAACCATCGGGGTACTCAATGGATGTGCTTTATCCATATAGAATCGCTTTAAAATCTTTTCGGTGTATGTTGATTGATGGACAAATATTCCATCTTTCATATACTCAATTTGTAGACCAAGACAAAATTTTGTCTTTCCAAGATCTTTCATTTCAAATTCTTTCTTCAAACAGTCTACTGTTTTTGGAAGCTCCCCAGGAGTTCCAATGATGTTTAAATCATCAACATATACGGCGATTATAACAAATTCAGATCCAGACATTTTTATAAAGACACAAGGACAAATTGGATCATTCTTGTACCCTTCTTTCAACAGGTATTCACTCAGGCGATTGTACCACATACGACCTGATTGTTTCAATCCGTATAAAGATTTCTGAAGCTTTATTGAACAAGTTTCTCGAAAACTTTTATATGCTTCTGGCACTTTAAATCCCTCAGGTACTTTCATAAAAATTTCGTTGTCTAATGATCCATACAAATAGGCTGTAACAACATCCATTAGATGCATATCAAGTTTTTCTTGCACTGCCATATTTATGAGATACCTGAAGGTGATAGCATCCACTACAGGAGAATATGTCTCCATATAATCAATTCCAGGCCTTTGGGAAAACCCTTGTGCCACAAGTCGTGCTTTATATCTAACGATTTCATTTTTATCATTTCGTTTTCGCACAAAAACCCATTTATACCCTACTGGGTTTATGCCTTCAGGTGTTCGAACTATGGGTCCGAAGACTTCACGTTTTCCAAGTGAAGTTAACTTTGCCTGGATAGCATCTTTCCATTTTGGCCAATCATTTCTCTGTCTACATTCATCGAAAGATTTTGGGTCAAGATCCTCATCTTGTTGCATTATTTCAACAGCAACATTATAAGCAAAAATGTTATCGATAACAATATTATTTCGGTTCCATCTTTTCCCGGTTGAGACGTAACTTATTGATATCTCTTCATTTTCATTATTTTCAGGTAACTGGAGCTCCTCTAAGGTCTTATCATTTGTTACATCTTGGGGTTCTTCTTGAGCCACTACCTCTGTATTATGTTCACTTTGATCACTTGCTCCTTTTCTTCTTCGAGGATTTTTATCTTTAGAACCGATTGGTCTACCACGTTTCAAGAATGGCTTAGACTCATTTGCTTTAATTAATTGTCCTGCCGGGATATCAACTCGAATTGGAGCATTAGCAGCTGGAATATGTGACTTAGTCACCCTTGGTAGGTTAGTGAATGCATCTGGCAATTGATTTGCAATATTTTGCAAATGAATAATCTTTTGAACCTCTTGTTCACATTGATTTGTTCGAGGATCTAAATGAGACAATGATAATGCATTCCAATCTATCTTCATTTTTAGCTGCTTATTTTCTCCCCCTAATGTTGGATATACTGATTCATCAAAATGGCAATCAGAAAATCTTGCCGTAAATAAATCTCCAGTCATCGGCTCTAGATATTTTATAATAGAAGGAGATTCATATCCAACATATATCCCCAACCTTCTTTGGGGACCCATCTTTGTGCGTTGTGGTGGAGCAATTGGAACATATATCGCACAACCAAAGATCCTAAGATGGGAAATATTTGGCTCCTGACCAAAAGCCAATTGCAATGGGGAGACTTTATGATAACTTGTGGGCCTTATCCGCACAAGTGCTGCTGCGTGCAAAATAGCATGGCCCCATACTGAAATGGGAAGTTTTGTTCTCATAAGCATTGGTCTAGCAATTAATTGGAGGCGTTTGATCAATGATTCTGCTAGACCATTTTGTGTATGAACATGAGCAACCGGATGCTCAATTGTTATCCCAGTTGAAATACAATAATCATTAAAGGCTTGGGATGTAAACTCACCAGCATTATCAAGACGAATTGTCTTAATTGCATAATCTGGAAATTGTGCTCTTAGCTTTATTATTTGAGCCAACAATCTCGCAAATGCCATATTGCGAGTTGATAGTAAACACACATGTGACCATCTTATAGATGCATCTACCAAAACCATATAATATTTGAATGGTCCACATGGAGGGTGAATGGGCCCACATATATCACCCTGTATACGTTCCAGAAATGCAAGAGATTCCATCCTAACTTTAATAGTTGATGGTCTAATAATTAATTTTCCTTGAGAACATGCAGCACAAGAGAATTCCTTAAATTGAAGAATCTTCTGATTCTTCATTGCATGTCCATGTGAATTCTCAATTATTTTACGCATCATATTAGAACCAGGATGGCCCAACCGGTCATGCCAAATAATAAAATTATCTTGATTAGTAAACTTCTCGTTTACTACGACATGTGTTTCAATCCTGCTAATACTTGTGTAGTATAAGCCGGAGGAAAGAGCAGGTAACATTTCAAGCACATATTTCTTACCGGACATTATTGTAGTAATATAAAGATATTCAATCTTTTCATCATTTGTAGTCTCAATATGATAGCCATTTTGGCGAATATCTTTGAAACTTAATAAGTTTCTTTGAGATTTACTACAATATAGTGCTTCATCAATAGCCAAATTTTTTCCTCCTGGTAGTAATAAATTGGCTCTTCCAGAACCTTCAATTAATCTTGTACTACCGGATATTGTATTAACATTCGCTTCTTTCATTACCAAATAAGAGAAATATCTCTTATCTTTTAAAATAGTGTGTGTTGTAGCACTATCTAGAAGACATATATCATCTTTATTAATCTTGAGTCTAACTGAAGACTGGGGAATTTTCATATTCTTCATCAAAAAAAAAAACAAATAATACATCATAAGAAATATGAAAGACAAGCAGAAAAAAAATATTAAGAAATACATTAGGAATGTAGAAACTAGTAACACATGATGCATTAGGAAAATACACTCAAGAAAAATAAACTAGTTGCAAACATAAAAATAACAACTTTTATAGCTTCATTCCCCAGTAAGATGATTAGTTCTTCAGTCAATATCCTCAAAGAAGTCTCCAACTTCTAAATGAGTAATATTTGTTAGGCCTTCAAAATCATCATCTTTATATGCAAGATGTGCCTTAGAATCATATTTATTTGAGGGACCTGCTTCATCATCATTATTTTGAAAGGTCAAGTGTGCCTCCACATTATTTTCCTTTTTCTTGAGGGAGGCTTGATAAAGTTTGACAAAATGCTCTGGCGTACGACAAATGCATGCCCAATGACCTCTCATACCACATCGGTGACACATACTAGCTTTACCTTTTGAATGATTAATTTGAGAACCCTTATTATTCTCCAATTTATTTCCACCATAATGACGATAATTGTTTCGCCCCCTGCCACGTCCACGTTTACGACCATGTCCACGACCACGGTAATTATTTTGTTTTCTTTAAAACTTATCATGTGTTGCTACAGCATTCACTTCCGGAAATGGAGCAGACCCAGTGGGACGGGCTTCATGATTTTTCATTAATAGAGTATTATTCTGCTCAGCCACAAGTAGGCATGTGATTAACTCAGAATATTTCTTAAAACCTTTTTCACGGTATTGTTGTTGTAGCACCACATTTGAAGCGTGAAAGGTAGAAAATGTTTTTTCCAATAAGTCCTCATCTGTGATAGTGTCTCCACATAATTTTAATAGAGAACTTACTTTAAAAATAGCAGAATTATACTCACTTACGGTTTTAAAGTCTTGCAACCTTAAATGTATCCACTCATATCGAGCTTTCGGTAATACCGTAAGTTTTAGGTGATCATATCGATCCTTCAAATTAATCCATAATTCAAGTGGATCTTTTACGGTTAAATATTCAGTTTTTAACCCTTCATGTAGATGATGACGAAGGAAAATCATGGCCTTCGCTTTATCCTGATTTGATGCTTCATTTCCTTGTATAATAGTATTTCCAAGACCTTTAGCGTCAAGGTGAATTTCAGCATCAAGAACCCATGATAAATAGTTCCTCCCGGTGATGTCAAGTGCCACAAATTCAAGTTTTGATAAATTTGACATAGTGAAAACTATCATAAAAGATGAATAAGTTAGAGAAATAATTATAATAATAAACAATTAATGAAAACAAAACGATTAAGATAAAAGAAATGAAAATAGAGCTATATCATGTTAACAATCTACTATTTCATTTTATTCTTGCCATAAAGTAGAAATTACATACTGTTTCATTTCACTTTATATTATTGATATATATGTGTTAATAGAATTGAACGTGACTAACATTATTTATGTTCCAATAAATATAAAGTAATTAAACTATAAAATTATTGCTTGTCAATTCATTTCTCACTGTTAGAACATTTAAACAAATGGAAATGTAATTATTAGTTATGTGCATGAATTTAATCAGAAATTTAAATATTAAATTAATGTTGACAACAAATAAGTGAAGTACTAAAATAAATACTCTACTTTGAATGTGTTATTAGTTGCAGTGACTAGATAATGTATACACTACATACACATGCATACATGATAAACAAAAATGTAAAACAGACGGAAAAGGGAACAACAACATGAATGATGTAAATTATCAAATATTGCAAAGAAAAATTTAGGTTGTAAGAATTGAGCATATGATATGTACTGTCATAAAAAAAATGATTATAATGATACATACCTTAATAAAATATGGCTCAACTTAGCGGGAGTTAAGAATAAAATTAGAGCTTCGTGCTGATAACGTGTTATAAAATAAAAGCAATGTAGTAAAATTTAAATAAGAAGAGATAGAAAGAAGGTAGAAGAGTTTTCTTCTTTCACTTTGGTGTATCTTTCCATTGCAATTACATGGCCTTTTATAGGCATAAAAAGTAAAGATGATTGACATAAGATAGGAGATTTAATCTTTCAACTATTCACAACATGTGCATCCAATGTAGTATCCAATGTAGTATCCAATGTAGCATCCAATGTACAAATTATTCATAACATTATGATTAATTTAGTGAATATATTTTTTTTCTAGAGATTCGTGTTTTCCTAATAGGTATGTCAAAGGTAAAATGATCACTTATTGAGGACGGGAACGAGTAGAAAAAGAACATTATACTAGATTTATCTGTCATTAATTAAGATCCAAGCTGAGATCTTAATTATAAGATATTTGAATCTAAATTATGGTCCGGAAATATGTATTTATCAGATCTGACTAATCCCTAGTGAAAGTGTGAAACTAGGTAGACCCATATATATATATTTGTAAATTTTGTCCAATGCTCGTTAAACTTGATTTTCTTAAAATAATGTTTCGTGCAGTATTATCAGTGTATACATACAAGTATTGATACTGGACAATCACTGACTTAAAATGTTGAATTCATGTCGGTTTTAAGGTTATGAAGTTTCGAAGCTGTTTATAAATTGTATAATCATCTCAATTATGGACCTAGAATTCTCACTTTCAAGTAATGTTGTTGAAAAATTACCTAGTACTACTTACTTAACACCACATAAATAATTTATGGTGGATTAAATTGCTGGAGAAGTTATTGCGGAGAAAAAGCAAAGAGAATTCACGAAAGTAGCATGTTCATATTCTCCAGCATTCTTTCTTGGAGTACCTTCTCATTTTTCATGCGCGAGGAAAACGCCTGCAGGAATGGCCTTACTGTAACTGTTCCTTGGAAGCAGATTTTCTGGCTAAATTCGGAAAGAAACAACTCAACTTATAGGCTCTACTGATCATTTGTTTAGGTCTCCGAGAGCAGGGGCGTACACTGAACTTTTTAGAAGTAGTGTCGTATTTATATTAACAAAAAATTAAAAATTTCCACAAACACTATTGTTTAGTGGTTATTAGCTAGTTGTATTTATCATTTACTATATTACTTCTATAGCTATGTTTTCAGTTTTGCTAGAGTGTATTTGATGTATTTATGCTACTGTATTCATGAATACAGTAGCAAAACTCGGCGTGAAACAGGAGAGTATAGCTAGGCAATTATTGTATTCGACCGTACTCACGATATGTATTTGTAAATACAGTAACGTGAATAGCATAAATAGTGGTTTATTAAGCTGTTTTTAAACGAAAAGTGAATCAATTAACACAATAGACTTCTAATATAATTCAACAAACTCAATTATAAATCTGAATACATAAAATATATTCATTAAAAGAACATATGAATACATTCATGGAATATAGCGAGATAGTGAATACAATGAAATACATGGAATACAGCAAGATACATTGAAATACAATGAAATACATAAAATACAACGAGATACATTGAAATACAATGAAAAAAGGTAACAGACTCTTCAAGTTGCACAGCCCCAAACTCCGACATCTTTATTCAAGAATAACCCTAATGCCGTCTCGTCGATAGCAGATTTCGACCCTCAATTGCCAGCCCAATTTACCCTATGTTAGATTTTGACATTGATACGAAACATAATGTATTGTTTCGTATCATTGTTGTAAGGCTGAACTAATGTATTGTTCATCATGCAAGATACATTCCTTCCATGGAACCCATCTTGGAATTCTATTTTGCACAAAGAGGATCTGAGATCTCACATTTGAAGCAGCATGGTGTTTCTCTCTGAATCATTACCTCTTGCGCTTCTGCTTAATGAAGTTTTCACTGTGTGCGAATTTGTTGATGTTAGGAGCAAGATATCCAACCCTTGAAGGCGTAGGCAAGAAAACTCACGATGGGTCTGTTTTACTCTCTGATTTCTTCTCATATATGTACAATGTAATAGCAAATTTGGAACCTCCATCTTTCTCTCTAGGGCTTGATTTCGACATTGATTCAGAGCCCCAGGCCACCGACAATGAAAATTTCGTTCGACAATGGAGATGAATCAGTGGAGAATCATGAAGAAATACTGGCGTTGAGAGAGAGAGAGGGGGTGGAGAAAAATCTGAAAGAATAAGAGAGAAAAATAATACAAAGCACATTTTATGGCTTAAGGGTAGGAGGTGACCAAAAATATATACTTGGCTATAAAAATCAAAAGGTACCTATGGAATATAATTTTTTAAAAACATATTTATTTAAAATAAATAAGGTATCAACCTTTGCAAAGAGTTAATGATGTTTTATACTTCAATAACACACACATGGGGGGTAATTTGTGTGGTGACCAATTTTTCGCTTAAACTGATTATGGAAGGACCTGGTTCTTCTAAGTGTTCCTTAACCTATTATTACAGAAATAGTAAATGCAGAAAGTAAAGAACACAAGTATTTTACGTGGAAAATACCTGGCTCAAAAGGTAAAAAAATCACGACCTACTCTCTAGTAGTATTTTCCCAAACTCTCCACTAAATCATTGAGCCAAAAATTGCATTTACAAAAACTCTTTTGTAAACCTAGGACTAACTCTAATCCCATTGCAGCACACAACCTCTAACTGTTGCGACAACTTCAAGTTAACTCTAACTTGAAAATTCTGAGTACTTATTGCAATTGCCTCTAGATAAGGCTGAAAGGTACATTGTGAAACCACCTACTACAATTGAACTATAATAAAAGACAGACACTTGGAACTGGTTCTTCTATCTGGTTCATGTAGCTTCGGGTTTGCACACTTGAATCACACACGAACTGCTTGCAAAATTGACTTGCTATTTTGATCTCAATTCACGTTTAACTCTGCTTATGTGCATTGCCTGTAAAAGAGAACAACACTGATATTTATAGAATTAGTAAACAAAGATTGACTAGAATTATGATGCTACCCTTCCTTGGCGAAAAAGTTCTAGTTTATCTCAGCCTCTAACTCCTTCCCTTTCTTGCACCATGTTCTCTTTGAGTAAGGAGTCCTTATCCTTATCAATTATGCAACCTTTTCAATCAGGATCAGGAGATATCAATTCTATCAAGTTAGGTTTAACTCCTTCACGTGCATCCCACACGCTCAAGTCTGTCCGTATCTACGCTCAACCGGGATGGACATGGTTCATGTCTGAGTTCTTGTCAGTCTTCAAAACTAACCTTTACTTGGGCCAACAAATTCCCCCTTTTTGATGATGACAAACTCTGCGCTTTTCATACACTAGGCCATGTTTAAACTCAGCTCAACATCAACACAATATTAGAAACATTTTTCACTTATCATCAAGGACCAAGTTCATTAGGTTATAAATATCACTGTTCAGAGTATAAAGCACAATTCTTTTCTCCATTTTTGCATCATCAAAAAGTTGCATAAAAATGTGTGATTCTTAGATTTTAAAAATTACTTGTGACGACCCGGCCTGTCGTCACAAGAGTTACCACCTCGTTTTTCCCATTTTCTACTTCATCATGTTTTATTATAAGAGTCTTGAGTGAATGAGTCAATTTGGATTGGTTTTGGTAGAAAATGAGACACTTAGTCTCTTTAAGGAAGACTTGTTTTGGAAAAGTCAATCGGATATTGACCTATGAGTTAGAGGGCTCAGATGTGATTTTTGGTGATTTGGTTAGCTTCGGGGGATGATTTGTGACTTAGGAGTGTGATTGGAAATGATTTTGGAGGTCCGATGTAGAATTAGGCTTGAATTTTCGAAGTTAGTATTTTGGCAAATTCCGATTGATAGGTGAGATTTTGATCCGAGGGTCAGAATGGAATTCTGAGAGTTTTTGTAGCTTCGTTAGGTGATTTTGGATGTGTGTGCAAAATTTCAGGTCATTCGGTGGTGTTTTGGTCGGGTTTTTGATCAAATGCATAATTCGAAAGTTTTAGAAGAACTTAGGCTTGAATCCGATGTAATTTGATGGTTTTAGTATTATTTGTGGTGTTTTGAGGATTGAAACGAGTTTGAATGATGTTTTAGGATGGGTTGGCACTTTTGGTTGAGGTCCCGGGGGCCTCGGAGTGATTTCCGATGGCCATCAGGATGATTTTGGACTTAGTAAGATTGCTGGAGGTCTGGTATCTGGTATTTACGCATCTGCGGAAAAGGAACCGCAGATGCGGTTGTGCAGGTGCGGGAGAAGGTTCGCAGGTGTGGTCTATGGCTTGGATGGAAGATTCCGCAGATGCATGAGGGAAGCCACATCTGCGGCACCGCAGATGAAGTGGCAGAGTCGCATGTGCGAAAAATGGAAGCTTTGGTGTTTCCACAAAAGCGGATAATCATCCGCAGAAGTGGGGTCCGTATTGCGGATATGGGATCGCAGAAGCGATCGTTGGTCTAGTGAAGATCTGCAGAAGAGGAATTTTAACCGCATAAGCGATAGCCGCAGATGCGGTAATTTAACCGCAGATGCGGAAATCACTGTTATCAAAAGGGTTTTTAAAGCTCATTTTGTTCCGCGAGCTTAAGTCCATTTCCACCATTTTTAAGCAACCTTGAGAGCTCTTGGATGGAATTTGAAGGGGATTTCAACTAGGTGTGATTGGAGGTGAGTTTCTTGACCTAAATACATGAATTAATAGTAGAATTTACATTGAAATTTGTGGAAATTCATCAAAAGAGGGTAAAGCTAGGGCTTGAGAATTTGGTATTTCAAAGTGGAATTTGAGGGGTCAAATAGACTCCGATTTTGGTAAATTTGATATGTATAGACTCGTGGCGAGATGAGGAATCCGGTGATGTTAATTTTCTAATTTTTCGAGAAGTGGGCCCCGGGCTCGAGTTTTGCCAACTTCGTGAATTTTGATATTTTTTGAGTCTTTTCGATTGGGTTGTGTTCCCTTAGCCTATTGTAACGTATTCCTTGTGGTTTTGATTAGATTTGACGGTTGAGGAGGTTAATTTGCGAGGCAAGGGCATAGCGAGCTAGGATTTTGACCGGCTTGAGGTGAGTAATGGTTATAAATGATGTTCTGAGGGTCTGAAACCCCGAATTTGCACAACGTAGTGCTATGTTGAGGTGAGACACACGCCGCATGAGGAGCGTGGGGTCCATTACTGCTGGGGATTCGGACTTGGTCCATCCCGATTGATGATTCTACTGTATTTTGACTAAGCCTTAATTAATATCATTGTAGTTTGGGCTAGTTGCCATGTTTGGGGCCTTGTGCCGACCTGTAGAACCCTTAGGGGCATTTGTGCCGGTTGACCTCACGTTACTTATTAAAATCATACCCTCAGTCATGTTCCTAACTGTTTAATCTAATATGAACCGGTTTTGAAATAGCTAAATCAAAATGAGAGTAATATGTGGGCGGGGACCCCTATCTTATCTTAGTATGCCCGAGAGGCTAAATTTATATTGACTGAGAGGGGTTGAGAACCCCATAGTGAGGGTAATTGATACGTTATAGATCGGGCTGCATGTCGCAGCAGTATACATATATGGACCATGCTGCACGCCGCAACAGTATATATATATGGATCGGGCTGCACGCCGCAGCAGTATATATATGTGGATCGGGCTGCACGCTGCAACAGTATATTATTGGATCGGGATACACGCTGCAGCAGTATATTTATATAGATCGGACTGCACGCCGCAGTAGTATAGCGCTTGAGCTGTAGGAGCCCCTCCGGAGTCTACACACCCCTAGTGAGCGCAGTCGACTATTATTATGGGATCAGGCTACATACCGCAACAGTATATATATATATACGGATCGGGCTGCATGCCGCAGCAGTATACTATATGGATCGGGCTGCATGCCGCAGCTACTTTTGATTATTGTGAAAAGAAAATGAGTTGAGTACTGGCTTAAAGGATTTTTACCTAACTTCTTCATTTAGTTGTTGTTTAAAGGTTCTTACTACTTTGACATAGAACTGCTTAGTGTTTTTTTGAGATTTCTTTCCGTCAGTCATTATTTATTGCTATTAGTCACTGAGTCGGAGTACTCACTTTACTCACTGCATCATATGTGCAGATACAGGCAATTCGGAGGCGTAGATTAAGCTATTGCTGCTATTCAGATCTCACCAAAGTCATCGAGCTAGCTGCACGACGTCTGCAGACCCGATTCCTCCCTCTATCCCCTTTACTTTTAGTATTTTAGACTATCTTTTGTTTAGGCTATTTCTCAAAATGTATTAGAGGCTCTTAACTCGTGACACTGGATCAGTGGGATTGTAGTGATGTTATTACATTTTCTGCACATTGAATCCACTGTCTCAGACTTATATTTATGCTAATCGGGTATTATAAACCCCTGTTAATTGGTAATGAACTCTATGTGAGGGGTTGAGAGTGTTGATTTGGTCAGGCTTGCCTAGCATTATGTTGGGCGCAATCACGACCGGGGTTGGGGTGGTGACAAGTTGGTATCAGAGCCTAGGTTACTGGGTCTCGTGTGTCATGAGCGATTTAGTAGATCTCGCGGATCGGTACGGAGACGTTTGTACTTATCCTCGAGAGGCTGCAGAACCTGTTAGGAAAACTTCACATTCTTGAAATTATGCCGTGCAAACTTGTTGATCCGAGTACTAAACTTCTCTTTGTTCTATTATCTTACAGATGGTGAGGACACGAGCTACCGGACGTGACGGACGACCACCAGTACCACCTACTGAGGCTACCCGAGGCCGTGGATGCGGTCGTGGTAGAGGCAGAGCAGCAGGGGCAGCACCTGTGGATCCTCTAGTTACCCCAGTTCCGGATCTGGTAACAGCAGTACCAGCTTAGGCATCGGCCGTGCCCATAGTGATTCCTGGCCTCCAGGAGACATTGGCCCAGATATTGACAGTTTGTACGGGCCTGGCTCAGGTGGTTTCAGCCACTACAGCAGCAGCAACTACTTCACAGGCGGGGGGAGGCAATCAGCCCCCCGCCGTTTGCACACCTGAGCAGGTAGTGCAGGGATTACAGACTATAGAGGCACCTCCAGCTCAGCCAGCGGTACCAGTTCAGGAGTACAGGGTTCCAGTTATGCCCGAGGACGAGCAGCGTCGCCTCAAGAGGTTTGGTAGACTCCAGCCTCCGACATTTAGTGGAGCTAAGGGCGAGGATGCCTAGGGTTTTCTCGACAGATGTCACCGGATGCTTCGCACAGCGGGGATCCTTGAGTCCAGCGGTGTGGCTTTTACTACTTTTCAGTTCACTGGAGCTGCCTTCACTTGGTGGGAGGCGTATGAGCGACATAGGCCGGTTGGTGCCGCACCTATGACTTGGCAGGAGTTTTCCACTCTCTTCTTGGAGAAGTATGTACCGCAGTCCCGCAGAGAGAAGCTGCGCAGAGAGTTTGAGGGGCTACGACAGGGAGATATCACAGTGACCCAGTATGAGATGAGATTTTCTGAGTTGTCTCGGCATGCAGTTTGGTTGGTTCCGACGGATCGTGAGCGTATCCGGAGGTTTGTTGATGGTCTCAACTACCCTCTTCGTATTCTTATGACTAGAGAGAGAGTACTGGGTGCTTCATTTGAGGAGGTGGTGGATATAGCTTGAGATATTGAGTCGGTTCGCCGCCAGGATCGAGATGAGAGCGAGGCCAAGAGGCCTCGAGGTTCTGGTAGTTACAGTGCGCTCCTTCGAGGGGCCAGTTCCAGTAGGATCGGAGTCGCTCTTTTAGGCCTGCTCAGTCAGTCCGTCCCGAGTATCGTGGGGCATCTTCAGGTTGTGGTTATCAGGATTCTCAGCAGAGTCAGCTATCTCTCAACGCTCTTCCAGCACAGAGTTCATCTCGTGCTCCGTCTGCTCAGGGTTCTTCCAGGTCGAGTGCATCAACAAGTCACTCTGGCACGAGGGGTTCCCTTCTGTCCCAGTTCCCAGCACCCAAGAGTTGCTATGAGTGTGGAGAGTTTGGGCATATGCGGAGGGAGTGTCCTCTTCATGCTGCTAGCTCATCTCAGCAGAGGGGTCAACCCTCATCTTCTGGTCTAGTTTCTTCGGCACCCGTCCCGCCAGCTAGGGGTGAGGGTCAGGCAGCCAGGGCCGCCCCAGAGGTGCAGGTCGATCGGGCGGTGGCCAGGCTCGCTTTTATGCTCTTCAGGGCAAGACATATGCTATTACTTCGGACGCTGTTATCACAGGTATTATTTCAGTCTGCCAAAAGGACGCCTCAATCTTATTTGATTTCGGTTCCACCTATTCCTATGTGTCTTCATATTTTTCTCATCATTTTGGTACGACCCGAGGATGTCTTGCTTTACCTGTTCATGTATCTACCCGGGTGGGTGATACTATTGTTGTAGACCATGTGTATCAGTCGTGTTTGGTGACTATTGGGGGGTCTGGAGACCCGAGTTGATCTATTTCTATTGAGCATGGTAGATTTTGATGTTATTCTGGGCATGGACTGGTTATCTCTGTGTTATGCTATTCTAGATTGTCATGCTAAGACAGTCACTTTGGCTATACCGGGTGTTCCGAGATTCGAGTGGCGTGGCGTGACTGACTATGTTCCCAGCAGGGTAATTTCATTCTTAAAGGCCTAGCGTATGGTTGGGAAGGGTTGTCTTTCATATTTGGAATTTGTGAGGGATGTTGGAGTCGAGACTCCCAGCATTGATTCTGTCCCAGTTGTGAGGGAGTTTCCCGATGTGCTTCCTGCAGACCTGCCGGACATGCCGCCGGACAAGGACATTGAATTTGGTATTGACCTGGTGCCGGGCATTCAGCCCATTTCCATTCTTCCATATCGTATGGCACCAGAAGAGTTGAAAGAATTAAAGGATCAGCTTCAGGAACTCCTAGATAAGGGGTTCATTCGGCCTAGTGTGTCACCGTGGGGTGCACCAGTTCTATTTGTGAAGAAGAAGGATGGCACCATGAGAATGTGCATTGACTACAGGCAATTGAACAAAGTAACAGTGAAGAACAAGTACCCCTTGCCTCGTATTGATTCTTTATTCGACCAACTTCAGGGAGCAAGGGTATTCTCCAAGATTGATCTCAGTTCAGGCTATCACCAGTTGAAGATCAGGGATTCAGATATTATGAAGACTGCTTTCAGGACTAGATATGGGCACTATGAGTTTCTTGTTATGTCCTTTGGGCTGACTAATGCTCCAGCAGCGTTCATGTATTTGAAAAACAATGTATTTCGGCCGTATCTGGATTCATTCGTGATTGTTTTTATTGATGATATTCTAGTGTACTTGCGTAGCTTTGAGGAGCACGCACAACATTTACGAGTTGTATTACAGAGATTGAGGGAGGAGAAGCTTTATACAAAGTTCTCCAAGTGCGAGTTTTGGCTCAGCTCAGTAGCTTTCTTGGGGCACGTGGTGTCCATTGAAGGTATTCAGGTCGAGCCGAAGAAGATAAAGGCGGTGTAGAGTTGGCCTAGACTGACCTCAGCCACAGAGATTCGTAGTTTCCTTGGGTTGGCAGGTTATTATCGCCAGTTTGCTCAGGGATTTTCCTCTATTGCATCTCCCTTCACCAAGTTGACTCAGAAGGGTGCTCTATTTGTATGGTCAGACGAGTGTGAGGAGAGCTTTAAGAAGCTCAACACAGCTTTAACCAAGGCTCCACTATTGGTTTTTCCATCAGCTTCAGGTTCATACACTGTATATTGTGATGCTTCGAAAGTTGGGATCGGATGTGTATTGATGTAGGAGGGTAGAGTTATTGCTTATGCTTCTCGTCAGTTGAAGCCCCACGAGAAGAACTACCCTGTACAGGATTTGGAGTTGGCTGCTATAGTTCATGCTTTAAAGATTTGGAGGCACTACTTGTATGGTGTATCTTGTGAGGTATTCACCGATCATCGCAGTCTTCAGCATTTGTTCAAGTAGAAGGACCTTAATTTGAGGCAGTGGAGGTGGCTAGAGTTGCTTAAAGACTATGATATTACCATTCTGTATCACCCGGGGAAGGCCAATGTAGTGGCTGATGCTTTGAGCCGAAAGGCGGTTAGTATGGGGAGTTTGGCGTACATTCCAGTTGGGGAGAGGCCCTTTGCAGTTGATGTTCAGGTTTTGGCCAATCGATTAGTGAGATTAGATATTTCGGAGCCCAGTCAGATGTTGGCTTGTGTGGTTTCTCGGTCTTCCTTATACGATCGCATCAGAGAGCGCCAATATGATGAACCACATTTACTTGTCCTTAAGGATAGGGTTTAGTGTGATGATGCCAGGGATGTGACTATTGATGATAATGGCGTGTTGAGGATGCAGGGCCGAATTTGTGTGCCCAATGTGGATGGGCTTCGGGAGTTGATATTGGAGGAGGCCCACAGCTCGTGGTATTCCATCCATCCGGGTGCCGCGAAGATGTATCAGGATATGAGGCAGCACTATTGGTGGAGGAGGATGAAGAAGGATATTGTAGGGTTTGTGGCTCGGTGTCTCAAATGTCAGCAAGAAAAAATACGAGCATCAGAGGTCAGGTGGTGTACTCCAATGGATGATTATTCCCGAGTGGAAGTGGGAGAGGATTACTATGGATTTAGTGAGTGGTCTCCCTCGGACTTTGAAGAAGTTCGATTCGATTTGGGTAATTGTGGATCGGCTGACCAAGTCCGCGCACTTTATTCCAGTGTGTACTACTTATTCTTCGGAGCGGCTGGCAGTGATCTTTATCCGAGAGATTGTCCGATTGCATGGGGTTCTAGTGTCTATTGGGGACAGAGATGGTTCAGGATGCCTTAGAGAAGGTGAAGCTGATTCAGGAGAGACTTTGTACAGCACAGTCATGTCAGAAGAGTTATGCGGACCGGAAGGTTCGAGATGTGTCGTTTATGGTGGATGAGAAGGTCTTGCTGAAGGTTTCGCCCATGAAGGATGTCATGCGGTTTGGGAAGAAACGGAAGCTGAGTCCGCGGTTTATTGGACCTTTTGAGGTACTTAGGAGGATTTGGGAGGTGTCTTATGAGCTTGCCTTGCCACCCAGCTTGTCAGGCGTGCATTAGGTATTTCATGTATCTATGCTCCGGAAGAATGTTGGGGACCCCTTTCATGTATTGGATTTTAGCACTGTTCAGTTGGATGATGATTTGACCTATGATATAGAGCCAGTGGCTATTTTGGGTCATCAGTTCTGAAGGTCGAGATCGAAAGATATAGCTTTGGTAAAGGTGCAGTGGAGAGTTCGGCCCATGGAGGAGGCTACTTGGGAGATCGAGCGGGAGATGTGTAGCAGATATCCTCACTTGTTTGTGGCTCCAGGTATGTTTCTTGACCCGCTCGAGGATGTGCGTTTTTTTTAGTTGGGGAGGATGTGATGACCTGGCCCATCGTTACGTGAATTACCGCCCCGTTTCCCCCATTTTCTGCTTCATCATGTTTTATTATAAGAGTCTTGAGTGAATGAATCGATTTGGATTGGTTTGGTAGGAAATGAGATACTTAGTCTCTTTAAGGAAGACTTGTTTTGGAAAAGTCAACCGGATGTTGACCTATGAGTTAGAGGGCTTCGGGGAATGATTTGTGACTTAGGAGTGTGATCGGAATTGATTTTGGAGGTCTGGTGTAGAATTAGGTTTGAATTGGGGAAGTTAGTATTTTGGTGAATTCCGGTTGATAGGTGAGATTTTGATCTGAGGGTCGGAATGGAATTCCGAGAGTTGATGTAGCTTCGTTAGGTGATTTTGGATGTGTGTGAAAAATTTCATGTCATTCGGAGGTGTTTTGGTTGGGTTTTTGATCAAATGTGTAATTCGGAAGTTTTATAAGAACTTAGGCTTGAATCCGAAGTAATTTGATGGTTTTGGTGTTATTTGTGGTGTTTTGAGGATTGGAGCGAGTTTGAATGATGTTTTAGGATGGGTTGGCACTTTTGGTTGAGGTCCCGGGGGCTTCAGGGTGATTTCGATTGGCCATAGGGATGATTTTGGACTTAGTAAGATTGCTGGAGGTCTGGTATCTGGTATTTCCGCATCTGCGGAAAAGGAACCGTAGATGCGGTTGATAGGTATGGGAGGAGGTTCACAGGTGCGGTCTATGTCTTGGATGGAAGATTCCGCAGACGCGTGAGGGAAGCCGCATCTGCGGCACCGCAGATGCGGTGGCAGAGTCGCAGGTGCGAAAAATGGAAGCTTTGGTGCTTCCGCAAAAGCGGATAATCATCCGCAGAAGCAGGGTCCGCATATGCAGATATGGGATCGCAAAAACGGTCGTTGGTCTAGTGAAGATCTGCAGAAGCGGAATTTTAATTGCAGAAGCGGTAGCCGCAGATGCGGTAATGTAACCGCAGATGCGGAAATCACTGTTATCAGAAGGGTTTTTAAAGCTCATTTTGTTTCGCGAGCTTAAGTCCATTTCCACCATTTTTAAGCAACCTTGAGAGCTCTTGGACGGAATTTGAAGGGGATTTTGACTAGGTGTGATTGGAGGTGAGTTTTATTGACCTAAATACATGAATTAATGGTAGAATTTTGTGGAAATTCATCAAAAGAGGGTAAAGCTATGGCTTGGGAATTTGGTATTTCAAAGTGGAATTTGAGGGGTCAAATGGACTCCGATTTTGGTAAATTTGATATGTATAGACTCGTGGCGAGATGAGGAATCCAATGATGTTAATTTTCTAATTTTTCGAGAAGTGGGCCCAGGGCTCGGGTTTTGCCAGCTTCGTGAATTTCGATATTTTTTGAGTCTTTTCAATTGGGTTGTGTTCCCTTAGCCTATTGTAACATATTCCATGTGGTTTTGATCAGATTCGACGCTCGAGGAGGTTGATTTGCAAGGCAAAGACGTAGTGAGCTAGGATTTTGGCTGGCTTGAGGTGAGTAATGGTTATAAATGATGTTCTGAGGGTTTGAAACCCCGGATTTGCACAACGTAGTGCTATGTTGAGGTGAGACACACGCCGCATGAGGAGCATGGGGTCCATTACTGCTGGGGATTCGGACTTTCTCCATCCCGATTGATGATTCTACTATATTTTGACTGAGCCTTAATTAATATCATTGTAGTCTGGGCTTATTGCCATGTTTGAGACCTTGTGCCGACCTGTAGAACCCTTAGGGGTATTTGTGCTGGTTGACCTCACTTTACTTTTTAAAATCATACCCTTAGTCATGTTCCTAATTGTTTAATATAATATGAACCGGGTTTGAAATAACTAAATCAAAATGAGTGTAATATGTGGGAGGGGACCCCTATCTTATCTTAGTATGCCCGAGAGGCTGAGTTTACTTTGACTGAGAGGGGTTGAAAACCCCATAGTGAGGGTAATTGACACGTTATGGATCGGGCTACACGCCGCAGCAGTATACATATATGGATCGGGCTGCACTCTGCACTAGTATATATATATATGGATCGGACTGCACACCGCATTATATATTATTAGATCGGGTTGCACGCCGCAACAGTGTATTTATATGGATCGGAATGCACACCGTAGTAGTATAGCGCTTGGGTTGTAGAAGCCCCTCTGGAGTCTGTACACCCCCAGTGAGTGCAGTTGACAATTATTATTGGATCGGGCTGCACACCACAGCAGTATATATATATATATACGGATCGGGCTGCACGCCACGACAGTATACTATATGGATCGGGCTTTACACCATAGCGGTATAATCATACTTTCAGTTATTGTGAAAAGTAAATGAGTTGAGTACTGGCTTAAAGGATTTTTACCTGACTTCTTCATTTAGTTGCTGTTTAAAGGTTCTTACTGCTTTAATATAGAATTGCTTAGTGTTTTTTTGAGATTTCTTTCCGTCAGTCATTATTTATTGCTATTACTCACTGAGTCAGATTACTCACTTTACTCTCTGTACCATGTGTGCAAATACAGGTATTCCGGAGGCGTAGATTGAGCTATTGCTGCTATTCAGATCTCACCAGAGTCATCGAGGTAGCTGCATGGCGTCCGCAGACCCGATTTCTCCCTCTATCCCCTTTACTTTCAGTATTTTAGACTATCTTTTGTTTAGGTTGTTTCTCAAACTTTATTAGAGGCTCTTGACTCGTGACACCAGATCAGTGGGATTGTAGTGGTGTTATTACATTTTCCACGCATTGAATCCACTGTCTCACACTTATATTTATGTTAATCGGGTATTATAAACCCCTGTTAATTGGTAATGAACTCTATGTGAGGGATTGAGAGTGTTGATTTGGTCGGACTTGCCTAGCATTGTGTTGGGTGCCATCACGGCCGGGGTTGGGGTCGTGACATTACTCATGGCCATTGGAGCAACTACAAATTCATTCATGGATTAGTCATCAATAATCAACTACAAATTCAAACTTTCAAGGAAATATAAACAGTCAATAAGAGCAAAAGCAGCAAACTACATTGATAGAGAATATGATTTTTCCACAATCCACAAAAAGAAACAAAAACATTTAAAACATGAGCAACAAAGAAGAAACATCTCGAATCTGGGTCACTAAAAGTTCTAGGCAGGGCTAGGGAATTAAGTCTTGGAAAAACTAGGAGCTTGGGTTTTAGCTTGGAGAAGGTGCAACATGTCTTGAAGAATTCCATCATTCTTCTCCTTTTCCTTTGTGAGCTCAGTTCTGAGAGCATCTCTCTCAAATTCTACCTATGCCAAACGAGTCTTTAGCCATGCTATCTCAACATCCTTTGCCCCACTCTCCTGCACTAGGGCTCTGACCTTGTTGTTGACAGGTGTCTTTTTAGATGAACCGGGTTCATTGGGAATGGCAGTGATCTCATAATCACAAGCAATCAAGGTATTGATTCCAAAATGGTCTTTGCTTATGTCCATCTAGCACCTCCTCAGTGGAACCTTTCAATGAGCAAGAACAGTAGTGAGAATAAAGCCATAAGGAGTGGCATGAGTCTTAGAGCCATTGATAACCCGATCTAGAAGCTTGATTATAAACCCTAGCCAGTTGATCTACGCCCACTATCCAGACACTCCATCAAAATCAAGTCCATATAGTTGGCAATGTGCCTTCTTTCCTGCCTGGGCAGCACACACTTGTTGACGAATTCAAACAATACCTTGTGGGGTGGCTTCATTTCACTCTTGTAAACAACCTTTGGCTCCCTTACTTCTTTATTATCATAATATTTCCTAGTGATGGCTAAGGCAGTAGGAATGGAGTCCAAACTTGGCCATTTCTGCCTTGTATAATCATCATACCCTTCAGAGGGTATACCAAGGATTTTACCTAGCTTTTTTACATCAAAGGAAATTTGAACCCTTTTCACCAGGCTGGTGACTCTTCCATCCTTCACCTCAGCATTAGCCATGAATTCAATAACCTCATTTTTGGTCAGTCTTCCATCTAACTGAAGGACCATGTCCTTCGACCCCTATACCTCTTGCCTTTCAAGTAGTAGAACCATCCCTTCTTCCTCCAAGTCCTTCAAGAGTCTACCCTTTAAGATCGTCCGTTTGCCAAACTTGGCCAGCTTGTCCTGTTCATTTTCTGACTCATCCTCCTCTTCACCACTCCATTCTTCTTCTTCAGCAATTTTTACTTGTTTGGCCTTCAGACCTTGTCCATTTAGCCAAGGTAGAGGGTTTAGCAGACTTTGATACAGATGAAGACTTCTTTAAGGAAGTCTTGGCTTTCTTGGGCTTAAGGGTCTGAGCCTCCACCTCAACATTTACCTATTCACCTTGATGGACTGGGTCCATCTCATCCACATCAACAATCTCAACAGGCTCTGCCACCTTTTCTTTCCATTTGTCCACCCTTTTCTTCTTACTTTCTTCTATAGCTTTCTGCAACTCCTCTTTAATTTGCTTCAACTTGCTCCTCGTGGCCCTTCCTCTTGGGAGAGGAGTTTTAGTAGTGTCAGAAGGAGCATGCTTCATTTTCTTGTTGGCTCTTGCTGTTCCAGAGGTCTGTGTTTTGGGAATTCTCTTTTTCTTAGGGTTATAACTATCACCTACATTTTTCAAAAGAGCTGCTAGTATTTTTTTCAACAGATGAACCAGGTTCATCCGTATGCTTGCCAAGATTAACTAGTCCTTCAGCAACTTCTCTTGATCCACTTCCCTCAGCTCTATAGTTTTAACATTTTCAGAGGTGGGTGAAGAGTCAGCCACTTCTTTCCCTTTTCCCCTCTCATCACTACGCACACCCTCACTCTCCTTTTCTTTTTCTCTTTTATTTTTACCTCCTCTCCTTCTTGACTCGGTCGTTTCCACATCCACCACAGAACTAACCAATATAAATAAATTTTTCAAATTTTGGGCCAAATCAGAGATAACTCAGTAGAAGGATTTTGTACAGATATTACCTGCTTAGAATTGGAAGACCCAGTTCCTTCCCCATCATTCGCTGACTTGAAAGATTCATCAGAATTTTGGGAGTCGTGGGCTTGACTAGCTTGTAACTATGCGCTTAATTTCCTTGAAAGAGTACATGTAGCCACAGTTTCGGAGCAAGCATTTTTACTTGCCTTCTCCTAGGTTGAGGGGTAGTGCTGGATTGAGGAGTAGTGAAGGAACTGGAGAGGGTAGGTGGAGGAGGTGTACCAAGTTTATCTTGAGGTTTAGTCATTTATCTTGATTCTATTAAGAAGACGATGGGTGGGTTGAAATTTTGGAAGAAAAGATAAGAGATTTTTTTGACAATTTTTGGGAATTATGGGAGAGTGGCAGGGATGATGATGATTAATTTAAAGGAGAAGGGTAATTAATACACAACGACTGCTTTTAGCAGTCAAATAGAAGTCTGACCATCAGGAAATTTCAGTTTGAATCACTACAACAATTATGGTCTAACGCCACACTAGTTTTAGACAACGCCTGAAAAGTGTGCCCAAAAATAGATTTGGGCATACTTTTAAGGGGTGGCCTTGGAATGGAGCTTTTGGCTACGGAAAATTTGGCTACACTTGTAAAATATTCTCTTTAATTTATTAGGCTACACTTATTAAACGTTGCTAAATTATAAAATAATTGGCAACACTTACTTGACTATGTGGCACTCTTTTTAAGCGTGCTCTTATTATAATTGGAAAAGCAACACTTTATAAATATGCTCTAAAAGTCCAACAAAATATTTGGCTAAAATATAATATTCCCTCCAAAAAATATAATGTTCCCTCCGCGCAATATACTCTAGGTAAAACATTATTTTTTCAATTTCAAAAGGACAAAAATTTCTCTCTCCATCGCTAACAACTTTGTGGATACATTAGTTAGGGTTTTGGCTTCAATCGTGGATACTGACTCTTCAGGATTAGGTACTGTTAATTTTTGCACCGGAAAAATTAGGTACTCTTAATTTCTGCACCTTCTCAAAGGAAGAGTTCCGTTTCCCCTTTCTCATACCGTGGAGTGTATGCCGAGACTCTCTACTTAATCTGCTTTGTTTGAAAGGTAATAATCTCATAATTTTAGCTTCTTAATTTCAATCGTTTGAGGAATAGTAGTTATTGTTCTTGTCGTATTCTTTAATTTAGGGTTTCTGCTTTTCTATTTTCTTTTTTTTTCTTCATTGGTTTTGTTTTTTCCTCTTTTTATCCAGAAATTACACTTGTTTGTTTGTGCCAGCCTTAAAAATTCGAAAAATTGAACATTTTGGGGTGGGTTGTTGGAGTTACTTTGTTTTACTCGTTTCTGGATTCGAATGCTTTGTCCTTTTCCTTTTACCGCTTGCTAGGGCATTGCTTTTTTGGGTAATTTCTTAAAATCTATTTTCTACAGAAAGGAGCATCCTTTTCTATTCAAGTATTTTCTGGGATGTTGATCTGTGTCACTGAGCGCTGATAACCAGTGCTGGAGCTAAGTCTGTTGAAAAATTACACTGTACAAATTGGGTAAAAACAAACTTTTGTTATATATATGTGCGTGCGTGCGTGTGTGTGTGAGAGAGAATTGTTGAATACCCTTGATAGTTTGGTGTATCACTCACTGTGCAAATTTGCATTTTTGTAATACCTCGTTAAAGTTTCTGGCTCTGCCACTGGCGGATAGTAATCTCTAAGCTGCATCTCGTCTCCTTTTTGTTTCCATAAAGTTGTCAGCTAGTTGGATTTAGACAAAATCTTATTGTTTTTTGTTTAAAACTTGTATAGGCTGGTTTATGATCTTTATATGACCATGTTTTTATACTGATCAATAAGCAAACTGCGATAGCTGTAGCTTGTACATATCTTCGTCCCTCCTTCCATCTAACCGAGAGCATATTTATCCTTGTATAGTTGTTTTCCTTTACCCCTGCCTTCCTGAGCAGTAGTCCAGAGTTCCCTACCTCGCAATAAAATAGAATCGTGAGTTATACTTGGTTTGCTGCATTTTTATGGTGTTGCCTTTAAACGAAGTAGGATATTGTGTTTCATGTAAATCCAGAGCATGTTTCATGGTAATTTTGTTGATCTGAAATGGTAATTTTTGTGTTTAGTGTTCTTTTTAAGGGTTAATTTGGTCTGTTGGTATTTTGACAAAATATGACCTATAGTTTTACGCTTCTGGATTAGCTGCTTAACTACTCAAACTTGTTTATTTTCAAGTTTATCAGTGTGGTTCAAAAGATGAATCCTAGGATCTCATCTTATTGATGGAAGGGTCAAGTCAACAATTCACTCAAATAAACTAGATTGCCTCCTCCTGCGTGTAATGTATATTACACAATCACGCTTACATATGCCTATCTAAAGATGCATCACTAAACTATTTTTTAAGAGGTCCATTACTAAACTGTTAAATGAGAATAATGTAAAACTTACATGTTGGGTGATTTTGTTGCCACTGGTATAAACACATGTAAACTTATATTGATTCAATATTTGTTGGTTATAGTTTTGTTCAATTGAATTCTATTTTCTATTTATCCTATAAGTATTTTTGATAGGCTGGTCCTAATCTTTATAATATCAAAGAGAACTGAAATTGGTTGGATGCTTTATGTCGTCCTGAACAGAGAGCTGGAACTTCCCGATATTTTAATGGAAGAGTAAGAGAAGTTTGATAAAAATGCTACTATTGACGAAATGCTACAAAATCGTCCCAATGAGATCTACTATTGACGAAATGCTACAAATATTAAGTTCAATTCCGTCAATTGATTGAGTATTGGGATGACGAAGATGTCCAAGTAAGATTAAACCGTGCATTTCTATATTTTTTACCTATTGTTGAAGTATGCTACAAATAGCATTTCTACATTTCTATTGTTAGCAACAAGTATATTGTTTCCTTTTTTATTTATTAATTAATATGCTTCTTTTGTTGTTAGGCTATGTGCCAATTAAATTCTAAAAATAGGAAAAAACAAAAGTGGAGGAATCGAATGGGACCTATTAATTTTGCAAGAGTGCGTGTGGCATTGGTAATATTTAGTCGACACTTTGTAATCTGACTTTTATTTCTTTTTGTAGTTTGTCGGAACACAGTGATGTTTTTTTATATCTTCTTTGATGTAATTTGTAGTGCGCAACTAAAGAGAACGAGGAACCATCAAATTCTGAAATGTTTATTACAACTCGTACAAAGAAAGGAAAGGAAGTTCATACGGATACTCAAGTTGCAATAGTAAGTTATCCTAGTGTTATGAACAAAAGATTTTATTCTGTATCCTTTGATTTCCTTGCTATTCCATTGTCCTTTGATTTCCTTGCTATTCCATTGTCCTTAGATTTAACATCCTTTGTTCCAGTAACTTATTCAGCAGTTTCCCCGTTACTGCTGAAATTTTCAGCTTGCCCAATCTAACAGTAGGTCAATCACCATTCACCTCTTGTTTTCAAGTAAATTGTGTTGGTGGGCGCGAAGATAAATATAAACTCCCTTTACCTTATATTATGTCATTTATACAAGTACTATTCTATAGCATGTTAAAGTAGGCTGAAAATACATTAGAGTTGTTGTTGAATATAACTTAAATTCACTTAATTTGATTGTTGATCTGCTATATTGCGGCACTCAGTAGTCCTTCACATAGAATTTCTTGGGGATAAAATACTTATTGTGAACAATCACTTATCCAAGGAACAAGCTTTCGAGTCACAATTTTGAATATGATATGCAGAATGAACTTCTAGTACTGAATGTAAATTTGTAGTTGTAAAAAGGCTGATTTGTCCTCCAATGCTTTCATGAAATCAAATCATTGTCAAAAAAAAAAAAAAAACTTAACAAAAGGCGGCTTGAATTGATCTCTGATTTGAGGACATGCATGCTGCTAGCTTGAATTGATTTCTGGCAAAGCAAGCATGACCATCACAATCTTTTCCCTTGTCTACCAAATTGGAGGAGAAGTCATTCGTCCTTTTGGGAGTTACTTCATATTGTATTGATGTCAATGGTAATCTGTCGATGATTATACAGAAAACAAAATATATTTTTTTACTGTTATTGCAATTCGTTAATGTTGTCAAGTCTATCCGTCTAGTTTCCATGTCCAGCATTGCGGAATTCATCATATTCCCATGAGCAAAGGGGCTGATGAGTTAGGAATACATAGTTTCTTTTAATCTTTTGGACTGATGTGGTGTTAGATTGTTGGTTTTACCAATTAATTTCAAGATTAAGGAGTTCCCTCCTACCTATATAATTGCTTGATTTTACATTCTCTATAGCAATCTTTCAAAGAGCAGGGAACAACAGAAGTCATAAGCTGAGGAAGTGTTCTCTATATATTTACTTATTTAATGTGAATTGTTACTTTTTAGTATGTGCTGAAAACTTAATTGTGTTGCATCTGTTGCATCTGCTGCATCTGTTAAAGTGTTAATTAACAGTGTTGATGCACACTGCACTGTTGTCTGTTGCACAGAATAGTGCACTTGTTAAGCTTTTAATTCTTTTACTCTTTGAATGCTTCAATCAAGCTTAAAGTTCCCGTGCAATTCCTTTGTTCTTTGTATGCACACTGCACTGTTGAGTGTTGTCTGTTGCACAAAATAGGCTTAATACATATTTTGGTGCAGTATAGTTGAGTTTTATTCTGCACTGTTGTATTTAATTCTGCAAGTTAAAAATTGATCCAAGTTTAGGAAGTTTTATATATAGTTTGTTATTATTAATATGCTTCTGAATTGAGCCTTTTCATAATACATATTTTGGTGCCCCCGCTTCTTTTACCACTTACTAACTGCATAGAAGTTTAACTTATTTTGAGGAAGTGAAAGTATTTTCAAACTTTCTTTTGATCCTTGTTCTCGCTACAAGCATTTCTTCCTACTTTTTTCATTTTGAATGTGTAGGAAAATACAGGTGATGCAATTGGAAATGGTGGCCACAAATCAATTTGAATCATTAAAGTGAATGGTGAAGAACTTTGGAACAAGATGTTTATTTTTGTTGACACAAAATATGAGTACATTTGGTTTTGTAGAGTTCTTTGCTAGTGAACTTCTTGAACCAACATTGCTTTAATACTATAGATAGTACACAATGTGTTTCTTTTGTTGAAATTTATTTCAAGTATATGCATTTGAATTATTTTTATTCTATTACGTACTTATTATTTAAATTAATGCTTCATATATATATATATATATATATATATATATATATATATATGTGTGTGTATGTGTGTGTGTGTGTGTGTGTGTGATAAATGATTTTGTTAATCTGGCATTGTTAATGATAAATGTTGCTCTAGAAGCCACGCTTTCTAAGCGTAGCCTATAACGTGACAATAATCATGCTTTATAAGTGTAGCCTTATGTCACAAAAGCGTGGCTATATCAAAAAATATAAGTGTGGCCTTTTACCGTATTGACCACACTTTTAAAGCGTGGCTTCTAAGGCAATGCCTACAAAGCGTGGCTAATAATCAAAGGTTACGGTACTTTAGGCCACCCCCGAAAAAGCGTTGCCTAAAGCCATAAAGTATTACCTTTGCCCAAATGCTACACTTCTTGGCATTTTAGGCCACACTTCTCAGGAGTGGTTGTAGGCCTAAAATGCTGTAGTGAATAGTCGGTTAGGCTTCCCTAGAATCTAGGCATTTTAACACGGTGGGGATTCTTGTTGAAAACGGAACTGGTTCAAACTTAATTGGATAGGCTTTTGAATATTTGGATGTAGGTAGGACTCTGCTCATTAGTTAAATATTAGTATTTCAAATTATGCAGAGTATAGAAAATATACCCCGTTATTCAGATGAACCAGCACTGATGAACCAGGTTCTTCACTAAGAATCCTCTTGATCATGTCTCAATTTGCCAAAATAGAGAAAATTTGTTAGAGATCAGCGAGTCATATTAATACATGGAACAGGAGTATACTATTTACAATATGAGACTGAGCAAAGATTAATCTAGTTATTTACATAAGTTCCAGATTTTCTAACCAATTTTTTTTTTCATTTCAATTTTTTTATTGTGCATTCTGAACTGGTTCCATTTGGTGATCTTAATCATCCATAATTCTAATCTATTCATTTTAAAGTTCTCTCTACTTAGTGCTTTTGTAAAGATGTCAGCAATCTGCTTATTAGTAGCACAAAACTCTACAGGGATCAAGCCTTTCTTATAGTTGTCTCTTAAAAAATGATGCCTAACATCTATGTGCTTAGTTCTCTTATGATGAATCGGGTTCTTGTCGTACTAATAGCACTAGTGTTATTATAAAAAATAGGGATGTAACCAACATCAATTCCCAAATCCATTAATTATTGTTTGATACACAACAATTGAGCACAACATGAAGCAGCATCGACATACTCAGCTTCAGCAGTAGATAAGGCCACTGAATTGCTTTTTAGTAGCCCGTGACACAAGACATAAACCAAGGAAGTGTACCATACCTGAGGTGCTCTTCCTATCTACAAGGAAACCTGCATAATCAGCATCAGCATATACTAGCTTAAAATTACTACATTTTGGATACCAAAGGCAAAGGTCAGTGGTGCCTTTCAAGTATCTCAATATTCTCTTGAAAGTGGTCAAGTGGGATTCTTTTGGATTTGCTTGAAATTGAGCACATAGAAATACACTGAAAACAATTTCACGTCTGCTAGCAGTAAGATACAAAAGTGAACCAATCATTTTCCTTTACAACTTCTGATCAACAGATGAATCAGGTTCATCTATGTCCAATTTTGTGGTTGTTGCAATAGGAGTATCGATTTCCTTTGATTCTTCCATTTTAAACTTTTTAAGCAACTTTTTTACATATTTCTGCTATTGGATCATAATTCTATTTGAGTTTTATTTAATTTGTAAGCCTAAAAAGAAATTAAGCTCACCCATCATACTCATTTCAAATTCACTCCCAATTAGTTTAGCAAATTCCTTACTTAGTTTTTCAGTAGTTGCTCCAAAAACTATGTCATCAATATATATATGCCTACTAGAACATCTTTGCCTATTTCCTTCAGGAATAGAGTGTTATCGATTTTATCTCTCTTGTAGCCATGTTCAAGCAGAAATTTTGATAGTCTTTCATACCATGCTCTAGGAGCCTGCTTGAGTCCATAAAGTGCCTTGTCAAGATTGTATACATGATCAGGACACTCCTTGCTTTCAAACCCTGGAGGTTACTTGACAAACACTTCTTCCTTTAAATAGCCATTGAGTAAGGCACTCTTGACGTCCATCTGGTGAAGAGTAAATTCCATGTACGCATCAAAGACTACGAGGAGTCTTATTGCTTCTAGCCTTGCAACTGGAGCAAAGGTCTCATCATCGTCTATGCCCTCCTCTTGGCTATATCCTTGAACCACCAATCTTGCCTTGTTCCTTGTAACAGTTCCATCTTTATCAAGTTTGTTTCTAAAGACCCATTTTGTGTCAATTGCTGATCTGTCTTTGGGTCTTGGAACCAGATGCCAAACTTGACTCCTTTCAAACTGGTTGAGTTCCTCTTGCATTAATTTACCCACTCTGCATCCTACAAAGCCTCAGCAACATTTTAGGTTCAATAAGAGATAAGAAATCATCAAAAGCACAAAGATTCTTTAATGAAGATCTAGTTTTAATTCTAGAAGTTGGATCAATAATTATGTTTACAATGGGATGAGAACTTTGATACTTGTGAGGTTTCACAACCAACTGATTTTCTCTTGATGTTTCTCCCATATTTTTTGCTGAGAAATAGGCTCATGGACAGGTTCCATTGAGGTATTAAGTTCAGTTACCCCTGCCAGGTTGCCCTAGATGGAAGAACCTATTCCATCACATGTTCCTTCTTCTGGTGCAGCTTCAGCCTAGTCTGTGATTTTATTTAAACTTTTTACCAGCCCAATAGCTTCATCTTCATGTTCCTGTATCTCAGAAAGAATGTTATTTTCATCAAAAACCACATGTACACTTTCTTCTACACATATAGTTCTTTTGTTGTACACTTTATAAGCTTTTCTATGTGAAGAATATCCCAAGAATACTCCCTCATCACTTTTAGGATCAAACTTACCTAGGGAGTCTTTTTCATTGTTTTGCACAAAGCACTTGCATCCAAATGCCCTAAGATGGGACATATTTGGTTTTCTCCCTTTAAGTAACTCATAGGGAGTCTTTTCTAAAAGAGGTCTAGTTATGCACCTATTAATGATGTAACATGCAGTGTTTACAACGTTCGCCTAGAAACTATGGAGTAATTTACTAGAAAGAAGCATAGTCCTAGCCATATCTTCAAGTGTCCTATTCTTTCTTTCAACTACTCCATTTTGTTGTGGAGTCCTAGGAGCAGAAAAATTATGATCTATGCCATGCACATCACAAAATTCAGCAAATTTAGCATTTTCAAAATTCAGTTCCATGATAAGACCTAATTGATGCAAGTTGATTACCTAGTTGTTCTTGAGTTTTTCTAACAAAAGAAGTAAACATGTCAAATGCTTCATCTTTAGATGTTAAAAACAATGTCCAGGTGAACCTAGAGTAATCATCAACAAGTACCATCACATATCTTTTACCACATCTACTTAAAGTTCTCATTGGACCATAGAGATCCATATAAACCAGTTCCATCGATCTGGTTATACTTCCCACTTTCTTGCATTTAAAAGAGGATATTACCTGCTTCCCCCTTGCACAAGCCTCACAAACTTTGTCTTCCTTAAACTTGATGTTAGGCAGCCCTATCACCAGTTCCTTGGAGACAAATTTGTTGAGTTGACTCAACTTGCATGTCCGAGTCTCTTGTGCCAAATGAGAGGGTCATTGTCCAACACACTCAAGAAAGTGAGTTCATTTTCTGAAAGAGTGGACAGATCTACATTGTATATATTGTTTACTCTTTTTCCCTACAAAGTAATCTTGTCAGTGGTAAGGTTTATCATAAAACATTTGGTAGAGGCGAATGCTACAAGTTACCTCTATCACACAGTTGTGATACACTGATTAGGCTGTATTTCAAGTCATCTATCAGGTAGACATTCTCAATGGAGTGAGAGTCTATCTTACCTACCTTTCCAACCCCAATGATCTCACCTTTCTTACTATTTCCAAAGGAGACATTACCTCCTTTGAGGTCCTCAAGTGAAAGGAACTGGTTCTTGCTTCCAGTCATATGTTTTAAGCAGTAACTATACATGTACCATATTTGACTGCTCCCCTTCACTTGGACCTGCAAAAGGAAATCAGGGGTTATTCTTAGGAACCCAAACTAGTTTGAGTCCCTTTTTATAGGCAAAAGGGTGAATTAAATTCTTTAGCCCATCCTGGCTGCCTATTTTTCCCTTGAACAAATGTTTTGTTCACTAGCCCTAAGTTTCAGATTTTTACACTTAGCTTTCAAGATCACACATTTCTCAGACTGTTGTTCCTTTTTATTGTTTATGACCTTAGATTCATCAATGAAATCTAGAAGTAAATAAAATAGACTTTCTTTTGACAAAAACTTAATCTTGTCTTTGAGATGAATCACACTTACATCAAATTCCTCATCAGATTCTCCATTGTCCATAAGTGTTTGTTCATCTCCATCTTCATCCTCTGAATCCTCATCTGATCTTTCTCCCCATGCAGCAACCATAGACTTTGTTGATCCTTTGTTCTTCTTGGGATGAACCTGTTCCTTCTTCCCGTTTCTTCGTTCAACCCTTTCCTTCTTCCATTCAATTTCCTATCAAGGATAGTTTTTGATGTGGTGATCAGTCTTACCACACTTGTAGCAGCCCTCGTTGGTCTATTTTTCAGGAACCCTTAGTTTGTTGCAGCTTGCACCTCTTGAAGAACCCTTTGCTCTCATTAGATACTTCTTAAAGTCCTTTGTGGTCATAGCCATTTCATCCTCTTCTAGATCAGCACCTTCCGTGATTCTGAGAGCTGGGCTCTTTTCCTTCTTGGGTGCATCCATATTCATGGTTTACCTTCTAAGTTCATAGGCAGTGAGATTTTCAATTAGCTCATCCAACTTAAGAGTGGCAATGTTTTTTGATTTCTGAATTGCAGTTTGCTTTCCCAAGTGACTGGCAAAACCCGTGTCAAAATTTTCTCAACTTTGTCTTCTTCACGAATAACCCTTCCTAGAGACTTAAGTTTATTTGTTAATATGGTGAACCTTGTATACATCTATTTGATGGTTTCTCTTTCTTTCATGGTGAAATTCTCATATTGAGAATACAACTGTGTTCCTCTTGATCTCTTCACTTGAGGAGTTCCTTTGTGATCCACTTGTAGAGTATCCCAGATTTCCTTAGAAGTGGTACAACTTTGAATTCTACTGTACTCGTCTGGACCAAGTCCACATACAAGCCACTTCTTAGCCATAGCATTCTTTTCCCTTTTCCTCAATGTTGCACCCTCTTTTTCTCGCGAAATCGAGTTTATGACATTTGGGAGGACAACTCGTTCCCTTTTGGGAATTTGGTTTAAGAGAATTGAAGAGTCTCCACCTAATGATTTAAGTGCATTAGGACACTAAGAAGGGTTTTGTTTGGATAACCCAGAGATTGGGTAAGGGCTTCAAATTATCGCGAGGAGAAGGTGTTAGGCACCGCTCAGGATCCACTAGTGTGGTTCCCAGCCAAGTTATTGTTGTGACTTAAGGTACAAATAACATATAGACAAGTACGGCTTCAAATAAGAGGGGATTTTCACATAAAGGTTAGAAATAAACAAAGTCGGAAAGCATTAAAGAGAGTTGATTTAGAAGAAACATTTAAAAGATTTAAAATAAACAAAGAACAAAGGAAATGGGGTCCTAGGTTTATTAATAATATGGATCACCCCACACAACACCCGGGAAACACTTATACACGTGGTGTTATCGCGTGGTCATCATATCCATATCTACCCTTTCCCACCCTGTTAAGGTTTCAAAGCGCGGAATAGTCTTGTTTACTTATTGCATGCTATTACCCGCCCCGAATCTATCAATCTCGGAGGTATTTGGGATTACCAATCCTAAAGAGAGGATATGTTGGGCTTATTTGCGATTTCAAAAGGTTAAAAATACTAAGGCAACAAACAAAACACATATAGCAAGTTTTGAGGAGAGCATATAAATAAATAACAAGGCTCAGACAAACCTCCTTTAAACTAGAGAAATCACATAGTTTAGCATGTCTTGCACGTACTGTTTAAGGTCTAATTAAAACTTAAAAATTTGAGGCAAACTGATTTATTACATATTTCAGATAAGAAGCCTGAATCAGTCCAATCTGCTGGTTGTAGTTAATAAAATCTGATTTAGTTTATAAGTTTATCCTAAGGTTTGCCTAAGTGTTAGACGGAACCTATAGGCATGATACCTACTGATTTCAGAAGCAAAGAAGAAAACTGATTGCAGATTGATTTAGGAAAAAATAAAGTTGCCAGTTCAAAAGCGAGTTTTAGAAGAGCACGAGTTCTGCCATTGGTGATATATTATTACTGCTAGTTTTAGACTTATAAACGAGTGAGGCGATTTAGAGTTGAATTAGAACCCCTATAGGCATGCTTTCTATGTGTTTGCCAACTTAAAACATTGTTATAGACATAGAAGAATACAGAAATTCTACAATATGATATCTAAGCGTTGCGTGATATTTGATTACCTTTTTTTGTTATTAGGACCTATAGACAAGTTTGCCTAGTGAAAAGAGGGTATGCATGAATCAGAAAGGACCTATAAGAATATTTTCGACGTGCGTGTGCAGCAGCTATAGATATAATATCTACATGAAAGTGAAGGATCCCTATAGTCATGGTATCTAAATGAGAATGCAGAAGTTCTTATAGACATGGTAACTAAATGAGAATGCAGAAGTTCTTATAGACATGGTAACTAAACGAGAATGCAGAAGTTCTTATAGACATGGTAGCTAAATGAGATGCAAAAATCTTATCGGCATGGTAACGACATGAAAAATGAAAAAAATCTTATAGTCATGGTAACTATATGAGAAATGCATAAATCTTATAGGCATGGTAACTATATGAGAAAATACCGAAATTCGAGATTCCTACAGGCAAGTTATATACCCTTTTTACATGCATGGTTACCCTTCCCTTTTCACTAACCATCCCCAAAAGTTTTATTACAAAGTTATTACAGCCGAAAGAAAATAAAGAAAATACATCAGAAATCGAAAATTACAACCAAGGAGAGCCTGATTCAGACTTCCTGTCTGAAGTATGAACTAAACCAACTTTCTACCACTTGGGTGTGTCAGAGTTCCCTAAGAGTTTCATAAGAACTCCGGGCAGTTCTTACACCTAAATGTATCACCATATTAAGTCATAGTGCAGAGTGGAAGGGCCAGCCCTCAGGTGTCCAAGTTCAGAGGGAACTCAAGGTCCCAAGGCAAGGCTCATAAGAGGGGGGCAGAACTTAGGAACTAGGAGAGAGAGTGCAAGTGCAGAATTCTGTAAGAGGAAAAAGGGAAGGGAAATAGTACACATAGGGATATAAGGAATTGGGAGTTGCAAGAGGTAAAAGCAAGCTAGAGGGCATAACCCAACAATGGGAGATGCTGGCACATCCATAAGCCTACTGGAACACATTATTTAGAGGTCAGGATCCCCTAATGGATAAAGTTTAATCCATAGACAATAATTTGCATATTGCCATGTTTTAAATTTTAACTCAAAGCACATAAAGGGAATAGGGAAGAGGAGTTCATAACAAAAACAAGCAAAAGAAACCAACATGCTAGTTTAAGTATTTAAATCTGCAGAAGTAGTAAAGAGACACAGATGTAGAAATCTGTAAGTAAACATATTGTCGTGATGCTGAAAATTAAAATTAGGAAATACCAGTTTCAAAGAAACAAATAGGGAAAAGCAGTAGTCTTGTGAAAGTTAGAATGCAGACAAGAAGAGAGAGTTCTATTATGTGAGAGTGAGAATTTAGAAGTGAAGGATTGTTTTTCATGTGTGCTTTGTGAAAAAGGGTCGTGTATTTATAGGGTGAAAGTCATGAGGAAATAAGGTAAGAAAATAATTGAAGATTGATTGTAAATCAATTACATAAGACTCCCTTTATTTAAGGGATTCAGATTTAAACGGGTATAAACCGATTAAAGAAAGAAATTAATCAAACACTTTGTGCAAAGTATGCCATTAGGGGTAAATACGTAAGAGTTTTATTTAAAAAACCAAATTTTGAAATACACGGTTGTGCAATTAATGAAAGGGAATGAATTCATAGCCAAGAAATCAGAGGTAAGAGATTTTGTTATGAATGAATCGAGTCAAAAGATGGGAAAGGTTTTTAACTTAAAGGAAATTAGCAAACATGGAAAGGGAATCAATTAGACCCATATTCAGAGGGGAGAATGAACTAATTACAGATTTAAAAACTACTTTGGAGGGAGGTTCATCATATATAAGGAGCATACAAACACGTTAAGCTTGAAAGAAGACTGTAGTGTCATTGTAAAATCAGTAGAAAGTCTAGTATAGAAGAGTTTAGCAAAAGGTTAGAGTCATATGAAGACAAAGAAGTCCAAACTTAATTCAAAGACTCAAAGTCAATCTGAAAGAATTAGGGGTTTTGAAATGAAACCCCAGTTCAAGCAAACCGTAAAGCAAAGATGAGAGGGCAGACAATTGAATCGAAATCATGTTTAGAAGTTTCAGAATTCATGAGAAAACATGATAGCAACGTAACATGCAATCACAGTAGAAGAATTCAAAGAATGTAATGGCAAATACTGATGAGAACAGAAGAAGCATGCTTAAGAGGATCTTTTCAGGAGAAATTCAAACAAGGTTCAGTAGAAGAAAAATAGAAAAACCTTAAGAACACATTAGAAAACATTATAGTAGGCGAAACATAGCAGAACATAGTTGAAGAAAATACGAGAACATAGTATGGAAACCATGGTAGAAGAACATACAAGCATGGAGCCTATAAAACACAGTAAAAAAGAACATATAAGAACGGAGTATAAGAAACTCAGTAGAAGAGCATACAAGAACAGAACACATATAAGAACGTGGTAGATAAAAACACAAGGGCACAATAGAGGCAAATACACACAAAAGAAAAAGAGAAGAAAGTCATATAAACACTTAAGTATTTCCAGAAAACCCTATATCGGAAAAGAAAGACTTCAAAAAGTAACTTTGAAAGAAAAGTTAGGGAAATCGTTTGAAAACTCAAGTAGAGCATATATACACAATAGATCTAAAAAAAATCGAAGAAAACCTCTAAGGGTTAGGGTTTCAGAAGAACCCTAGACTGGGAAAGGCTTTGAAAAGGTCATCGATCTGAGTCGGAGAGGTTAGAACCTGGCTCAAAACACCATGGTACGCCGGAGAAAAGCCGGCGATGACTCTGGAACCTTGAATCGACAAAGGTCTAAGCACAAACCTTCGAGGTCTGACCTCGAATCTTCAAGTATCAGGTGTGTAAGAGCAATGGGAGGTGAGTAAAAGATTCCCATTACCTGAGAAACCATGGATTCCGGTGGGTTTCACGGTGGAAGATGGTAGGAGACGATTAGGGTTCAAAGAAGGTTCAAGAGAGTTTGAGCGGGAGTGGGGGGGGGGGGGGNTGGATTAAAAAGGAAAGGTGGAATCGTGGCCGTTGATCATCTTGATCAACAGCCTGGATCAAAAGGGGAGCCGGGCGGGTATAATAAATGGATCTGGTGTCAGGTAATTTAGGAATAGGGTCGGTTAATTTGAAATTGCAATTGGGTTTAATTGGGGGTTGATATGGGCTACAATTGGAATGAAATAGGGCTAGATTTTAAATAGCCACTTTTTCCCTTTTTATTTTATAAAAATAGTAAAATGATTTCTAAAAATAAATTAGAGGTGATACATTAATTAATAATATATAAATATTAGATTGAAAATACTGGAATCAAATTTGTAATTATAAACACAACTAATTCTTAAAATAGGTTAATATTGCAATTATGTGCAATTTAGCTTTAAAAATAATAAATAAAGTTTGTAAAAAATGTATAAAAATTATCTTAGCTATATTTTGGGATAAATAAAATAAATTAATCACCAAAATGATAATTTTAGGAATAATTATTGGTTTTTGTATTGCTAAAATAGGGCAATAATTTGATTTATTTAAAAATTAAGAAAAATACTAAAACATTTGGACACACTTATATATGCATACAATGCTATTTCGAAGGTATTTTGCATATATAAAATATACATGGAAAAATTGGGTATCAACGGCTGCCCTTCTTTATCCGGAAAGGATGAAAGAGTTGTCGGATAAAGATACGATGGCCAATTTTGACCGAGTGAAATGGTTCGAAGATGTTGACCGTGCTCTGGTTCCTGAGCTACCTACATATCCCTGGTTTGACAGGAATCAGGCCATAAGTAGTTCAGGATCCGTCGGCGGAATATGCCGATGGAGATCTTTCAAGAACGGACGCAATATTCAGGTTTAGGTGAATGGTTAAGGTCTAGTAGAGCTGCGGGAACTGGAGCGGAATGCTCCTGCCAAGATGGTCATTACTCCCCAGTTTACCTTCAAATAAACAACACAAGCATATATTTTGCATAAATTTAAACATGATGCAAGTTCCCGTCGGACCATGAATGTTGTCCTTGGACGGTTTGGATAACATCATTAGACCATGATGTCCTAGGCCATGAAGCGTATAATAAAGGATTTGTAGGCTATGAAACGATGCTCTCGGGCTATGAGAATGATTCCTCCGAGCCATGATGCCTTTGAATAATGATGTGCGAGAATTAAAGGGATCTTCAGGCCATGATATGACGTTCTCGGGCTATGAGAATGATGCCTCCGAACAATGACGCCCTCAGATAGTTTGGCAATTTTTCAGCCCGTGAGATGTAGTAGGTGGTGATCATTCAGCCGATGCAAGATGTAAGTAAAGTTGGCAATATTTCAGTCGATACAGGACGTAAATAAAGGTGGCGATCTTTCAGCCGATGCAAGAAGTAAATAAAGTGGTGATATTTTAGCCGATGCAGGACATGAATAAAGCGGCGATATTTCATCCATGCAAGATGTAAATAAAATGGCGATATTTCAGCCGATATAGGTGTAAATAAAGGTGGCAATCTTTCAGCCATGCAGATAGAGGTAGACCTTAACCTCGGAAGGCAGAATGGTAGCCTTATACAATGCAGGAATACAAATGGAGGTAGAGCTTAACCTCGAAAGGCAAAATGGTAGCCTTTGCAATGCAGGAATGCAGATGGAGACAATGCTTAGTCTCGAAAGGCAGAATGGTAGCCTTATGCAATGCAGGAATGCATATGGAGACAGTGCTTAGTCTCGGAAGGCAGAATGGTAGCCTTATGCAAGAGATAAAAGGAGAATAGTAATAAAACTTTCTTAGGTGATAGCTGATAGGTAATTTGATATTATGGCTGCTGGGGATATTGTGTGTGGATAGCAATTATGAATAGGTGTGACGGTTTTGAGAGTTGTATTCTTGAACAGTATGATTGTATAATATATTCGATGATTTTGTGACTTGGGTGCCTGCATCCAAAGAAAAATCGTGAGTTTTGTAAAGGGGAAAGGTTAGTTCATGTCCCCGATGACTTTGCTTGCCCTGTTCAGCTTCGATTTGATGACACGGTATGTATCATAGGGGTAGCGCTGCTGAACACAGCAATTTTGGTAATAAACATGCATGAGTTTGTAAAAATATGACATAAGTATATAAGAAATAGTTTTTAGATGAACTGACGACTGTGACATGGTTTAGGACATTGCAACCTTTCTTGTTTCGAAATTTTGAGGGTCCTCCTGGTTATTCTTCCCCTGTTTACTAGGTTGCTGCTTCTAACAGTTTCTTGCGATGATCGGCTGAAGTTACTTTGGAATTTTGAGGGTCCTCCTCAAAATTCTACCCCAATTTCCAATTGCGGGGGGAAATGAAAATTTTATTGAATTGTGACCGAACCCATAAGGCTGCCTACGTATCCCCTCTTAAACGAGAATCAGTTCAGACATAGTTTAAATTACATCATGTAGGAAAAACATAAGATTACACATAGTAGTGCTTGACTACATCTAAATTGATTGGCTTTAGCCAAACTTCTCCGTCCATTTCTGCAAGTATAAGGGCTCCTCCCGTCAGAACCCGATGGACCATGTATGGACCCTGCCAATTGGGAGAGAACTTCCCTTTGGCCTCATCTTGATGCGGGAAAATTTTCTTTAACACCAGCTGCCCCAGTGTGAACTGTCTTGGCTTGACTCTCTTGTTGAAAGCTCTGGACATTCTGTTCTGATAAAGCTGACCGTGGTAAACTGCATTCATTCTCTCCCCATCTATAAGAGCCAATAGCTCGTAGCGTCTTAGCACCCATTCTGCATCGTCGAGCTCAGCTTCTTGTATGATCCTTAACGAGGGGATTTCTACTTCGGCGGGAATGACTGCCTCTGTACCATAAACCAATATATAAGGAGTTTCACCAATTGATGTGCGGACTGTGGTGTGATACCCTAATAAAACAAATGATAGCTTCTCATGCCACTGCTTATACTTCTCTACCATTTTTCTCAGTATCTTCTTAATATTTTTGTTGGCGGCTTCTATGGCTCCATTTATCTGGGGCATGTAGGCTATGGAATTCTTGTGTCTGATCTTGAAGGTCTCACACATAGCTTTCACTAAGTCACTATTGAGATTGGAGCCATTATCAGTAATGATTGATTCCGGGATCCTGAACCAACAAACAATACGGTCACGGACAAAGTCTGCCATGACTTTCTTGGTCACTGCTTTGTAAGATGTTGCTTCGACCCATTTGGTAAATTAGTCAATTTCCACGAGGATGAATCTGTGCCCGTTGGAAGCGGCCAGCTCGATCGGTCCAATAACATCCATTCCCCAAATGGCGAACAACCATGGTGATCTTGTTGCATTAAGCTCATTTGGAGGTACATTTATCATGTCTGCATGTATCTGGCAGAGGTGGTATTTTCGGACATACTGGATGCAGTCTGTCTCCATGGTCATCCAAAAGTAACCAGCAAGGAGTATCTTCTTGTCTAAGACAAAGCCGTTCATATGCGGACTACAAGTCCAGTATGAATTTCCTCTAGCAGTTTAGATGCTTCCTTCCCGTAGACACACCTTAGTAATCCCAAATCCGGAGTCCTCCTTTACAGGATTGTCACGCCCCAAATTCGAGGGACATGACCGGCGATCGACCGGGTAGCCCCAATCAAGCGGACCTGGGTGCCTTTCCTAACCCACGTGTTACCCCTGTATTTTTCATTACTTATTAACCAAAGGATTAAGCAGTTCATAATTGAAATCACACTTTTTCAAACATTC
>MU736149.1:8328-37531 GCA_026770625.1 Nicotiana glauca
GGGGTGGATTGTGCGCACAATTCCAAACCCATGAGTGGAGTATTTGTGATAAGTGTGGTGGCCAAAATGGTCATTGGGATTATTGTGCATATTTGTCCTTCCCTTCCCCAAGCCCCTACTATGATGAGTCTACTTGTTTTGATGAGAATTATAGGGCTATGGAGATGGAAGAAGTTGAGCATGGCCAAAATGGAGAGTTCAAGCTTATGTTGGAGTGCCTACTTGAAGAAGGAAACAAGGAGCAAAATGCCTTGGAACATCTTTTGGAGACTAGTCTCCAAAATAATTTAGCACTTCAATGGTTGCACTCACAAATGGATGAAATGATCGAAGCCTCAAGGGTTCAAAAAGCCTCGGAAGTGAATGAAAACCAAGAATCCTCCTTGGACATTGAAAATGAAAATCCTTCCTTGGCACTTGATCATAACCAAGAAGAACTCTCAAATGCTCAAAATGAGAGAATAATGCTCATGTTGGAGACCATTCTTGAAAAAGAGGAGAAGCATAACTTTGCACTCGAGGACTTGAAACAAAGTTTGGCACACAATGATAAACATATCCGCACTTTGGAAGATCAAATGCAAATATTGGTTGAGGCTCACTATGCCCAATAAATTGAGTGTGCGGATAAAAGACAAGAAGAGTCCAGCTCCGAGGAAGAAAGTGAGCTTTACTTTGAGGAGTCAAGAATTGAACATCCGCCAACCGACTCCATGAGTACAAATGATGCCGAGAAAAATATGGAATTAGAGTCAACCGATGCAAAATGCAAATGTGGTTGATGTTGACTCTATTCCGGGGGAAAAAAGAGGATGTCAAGATAGAAGAACTACAAAGTAAAGGCTTGAAGTCACATTCCAAGCATTTTTCAACGTTGGAATTGTGTGGTGACACGGAAGTTGAACCACATGAATCAATGAAGGAGTGCGAGGAGGAAAAACTCTGGCCATACATTTTATAGTTTGAGGAGACAAGAAATCAAAACGACATTCCTCACTTGAAAGCCAAGAAATGCAAAATGAAGATTTTAAGCATTGGCTCGAACATCAAATTACCACCCCCCATCGCTCGTGGTCACAAGCTTGATTCCAAGCTAGGGGCCCAGTTCATATCATCCAAGTGGCGAGAAAAGTGGTAATGTTGTTTGCGTCGTGCCACGACGTTAAATGCGGCGTTTGGTGGAAGGCAACCCATCGTTTTTCAAAAATTTTCATCGTTTTTGAAATTTTCTTTTTTAGAATAGCTTAGAATATATTTTTTGACTAATCTGCCAAGTTTGAGAATTTTTAGAGTTGATTTGAGCAGGTCGGGGTGTCCGGGCAGCCACAAACCAGTAGCTACAGAAAATTGCCAAAAAATGCAGTGAATCGCTATCGCAGGAAAGCTCACGCGATCGCGCTGAGTAAGCTTTTGGCTATATCTACGCGATCGCAGAGATATCCACGTGATCGCATGAGTTGTAAAAATTAGTTCACTGCGATCGCAGTGATTGCCACGCGATCGCGTAACACTATTGCAGTCTCAGACTTGAAATGCACTGGAAAGCCAAAACTTGCCCATTCTCATTAAAACAAAAGAAGGACAGACCCCTGCTCCCATTGACCCCCAAAAAACACCATAAAGAAATCAAATAGGCTCGAATTCCATTACATAAATCTTGCATCATCTCTCAGGTATGTCACTCTCCCACCCTAAAGCTTTGTTTAATTGCATTTGTAATGGTAAGTTAGGGTGTGGGCTGCCCTATTTTCAAAATTTAGGGCTTGAAAATTATTTATGGTGTGAGAAGCCATTGTTGGGTCTCTTGTTATGCTTGCTTGCTGTGAGTGATTGGTTGAGAGAAAGAGAGTATTCTTATGCAAAATTTTGGGGCAAAAATGTATGTTTTAGTGGTGTAAAATGGCTGTCAACAATAAAGCACACCATTTGTTCAAAGAAATGCCCCAAAGATACTGATTCTGGGCGATGAAGAAGACCCTCGCGATCGCGATGTCCATTTCTGCGATCGCGTAAGTCTAAATCTGACTGTTCCCAAAAATACTCATCGCGATCGCGTGAATCCTTCTGCGATCGCGTGGGGAGCCATCACTTTATTCTCTGCGATCACGTGACATTGTCTGCGATCGCGATTCATAGCTGCCCAGTCTGCAAACCAGTAGCTTCGTGCATTTTGCCCCGAAAGCTTTCTAACCTGTTTCTTTGGCCTAATTACCTTTATATGCAATGTTGAAAGTCACCATATGGTTGTTTGACATGTATACTTTGTGTGTAGGTATTTTGAGCTAGAAAATGGAGTCGGCAACTAATGAGAATGTGCAACAATATGCCGAACAAGTGGACGCAGAGGAGTATTATGATGCTGCCACATTCTCCTCACGCAGGTGCTCTGAACGTTATGACAAACAGCTCTCCAAAAGCATGATAAGGGAAAGAGGCATACAGTTGGTCGACCTGGAGGACCGATGGCCTGAATTCCATGGGAGATTGCTTACTAGTGGCTGGATATGCTTCGCCGAAGAGCCCAGGCCAGCCAACTACGAGGTTGTCCGAGAATTTTATGCAAATGCTGTAGAGACAGACTTCAACAATGAGTTGGTGGCCACTGTCAGAGGTTGCGAAGTCCGTTTCAGTCCAGAGCAGATCAATGCCCATTACAATCTTGCCAATGTCGACAATCAGGTGTACAGGGAGAAAGCTAAAGAGTTGGGTACCCAATGGTTCGTCACTCACTTGCACGGCGGACAGGTGCCAAAATGGATCAAAAATCATACCAGGATCGAGTCTTCAGAATTCACTGTGGAGGCCAAGACTTGGCTCTCCATAATCTGTGCTCGCATCATGCCTTCGAAAAATGAGACAGAGGTGACACCTGAGAAGGCAAGGGTGATTTGTGCACTTCTGGAGGGTATGCAGGTAAATGTGGGGAAACTCATTGCCGATGAGATAGCAGAGGTGGTGGCAGAGCGAACCAAGAGCTTGTTCTTTCCATCATTGATAACCCATCTATGCTATGAGGATGGGGTACAACCTAAGCCTACAGAAAAGGAAAAGCAACCAGAAAAGCTCATCCATCCCTTACTAAGTTCAAGAGCAGGAGCCGCACCAAAGAAGAGACGAATTGATGTAGCATCTCCCAGCTTTGGCCAGTTCACAGAAACGGAGATTCATGAAGCTCTTGCAGATGCCTCTAGTACTTCCATAGCCATCACTCCACTTGAGGAGGGACCTCTCACTCTCAGGTACATCTCTCGACAGGTTTATGGTATGGACACTCAGGTACGACAGCTTGTAGCTGGTCTTCCGTCTGGACCATCTGGAGAGAGCACCTCTGCAGGTCCATCTGGCTTAGGAAAGCTCCCCACATTGTTCGACCTCGCTAAGGAGCAACAGAACATCAAAGTCAAGCTGGGGCAAATTGAAAGAAGGCAACGAAAGCATAGAGAGCATGAGAGGAAGAATAGCAAGTTCCTCAACAAGATCATGAGCACGTTGCGAAAGTTCTGTGGACCGGATGAGACCGAGGATGATGACTTTGAGCTTGAGCCTCCCAGTTCCTCCAGTGGCGAGTGACACCATTCAGGGAGCACCTCCTTCATTTTGGCTTGAATTGCATAATTGCATTGGGGACATTGCAATGTTGGGGGTGGCTCTTAGATATATGATTATCATGTGTGGAATTTGTAGTTGTAGTTTTTGTGGAACATGAAGTGGTTGTTTTTGGATGATTGTGGACTTGAACTTGTGTAGATTGATAATGTTAGTATGTTATTAGTAAATCCTTGTTAGTTACTATTTTTCTTGTTGATTATCTTCTTCTTAGTAGCTTCTTTTATTTTAGTTACCTTTGTAGTAGTTTTCTTTTCTTTTATTTTCATTTTCTTAAATAGAATTTCCTTGGGTTTTCTTCATGCTACGGTTCTTTCCCAAAGAACACTTTTGAAGTGAACCGGGTGACTCTTCCCGATGATGGATAGATTGACAACTTTCTTAAGGGAAATAGTCTTGTTTTGCTAGGATGAGGCTTTTGGGTTTTTTTGGTACTAATAATATTAGTCTCTTGTGTGTAAGTTATGAATTGAGAATACCCCTCCAAAAATTTGGTTTGAATTTAAACAAGTTGCATGGTGCAAATTTGATCTTGTGATACAATTTTGGCTCTTTTAGTGACTCTTTTTGCTCACTAGTTTGATATTGCTCTTGAAGCTTTTATTAGAAAATAAAATTGATCCATCTTGATTAGTTCATGTGCCATGTGTGTTAGTGGTTGTTCAAATAAATCTTGTGTTTACTTCTATCATCTAGAACTTGCCCGGTTGGTTTTTCATGCTAATGATACTATGTTTGGTTGGAGGAATGATCTTAGGCATTCTTTGCTTTGATTTGTAAAACTTTCTTTAGCCTTTCAAGCCTACCTTTGTGCAAATAATATCACTAGTGCCCAATTTGAGCCTTTAAACCTTTCTTTGACCAACTCATTACCAATCTTTCCCCGTTTGAAAAATAATTCCCTCTTTTGAACCCGTCCCTCTTTGAACATTGAGAATGAGGCTAAAAGCCTAAGTTGGGGGTGAGATCGAAAAGTGGCAAGGTTGTATGTTGAGTTTAGGACCTCATGCCTAAAGCGTTTGTTTAAACTATTCAAGCTCCAAAAAGAAAAAGAAAAAAAAAAGAGAAAGAAAATATGTGTATAAATTATGGAGTCTAGAAGAGGTGTGAGGTGGTCTTATATGGGTAACTAGATGAAAATGAGGCTATGGGGGTTTGAAAAGAATCAAAGTGCAAAAGAATAAAAAAAGAAAAAAAAAAAAAAAAAAATGTGTGAGTAGTGTTCAAGGAGGGTGAAGTCACTTGTACCCAAATGTCCATCCAACCCGTCCCTAAACCTACATTACAAGCTCAAAAAGTCCTTATGAGACCTCCAACCGATCATTTTTGAATAAGCGATGAATTAAAATAAGGGCAAGCCTATGGTATGAAATGTTGTAACACTTGAAGTTCTTTGTGAGAGTGAGTGTTCTTGAAAATTTTGTCCCTTGTGTTGTATTGTAAATATTGTGAGTTTTGGGACTTTCTCTTTTTGTGAGGGCACATGAATTAGTAAAGATTGGTGAAATTGAGTAAAGTGAGCATTTTTATCGAACTAGTGCTTTTGAGTCACTTCTTGAGGCTTATGTTGATCACTTGATTACTTTTGAAATCCTTTGCACATTTTTGAAGTTTTTTTTCTTTATAAGGGAGTTATTCGGAAAAGATGTGCATACTTGAGCCTAATTGTTAGTACCAACCAAATCCATTAGTATGGTGTTTAAATTGGAGAATGTGTTATGAAAGTAATGGCAATACTACTTGTGTTTGAAATGGTGAATCCTCATTGAAGTTTTGGTTTTGATTTGCTTGAGAACAAGCAAAAGCTTTAAGTTGGGGGTGTTGATGAGTGGTGATTTTACCACTCATTTTAGCCTCTTTTCCTTAGCTTTTATGTCGTTTTATGTATACAATGAGGTTGTTTATAGTGGTTATTGTGAGATTTTCAGGTACATGATGATATGAGGTGGTTTGAATGGAATTGAAGTGGTTTGAATGGAATTGAAGTGGAAAAATGACTGCTGGGCAAATACTCTATGCGATCGCAGGTTTGTTCACGCGATCGCAGAAGTTCAGACATTAACTCCACGCGATCACAGAAGTATGCACGCGATCGCAGAGCTTGAACAAGTAAACCTACGCGATTGTAGGTAGATTCACGCGATCGCAGAAGCTTCAACAGCCACTCTACGCGATCGCAGGCGAAGACAAGCGATCGCGATGCTTTGTATCTGGGCCAGTTCTGGGCAATTTCAGCATTTCACATTCTTTCACCCCAAATCATTTTTATACTCGTCCAAGCAGACATTTTGAAGATCTTTGGCTTATTTTCAGTCCTCATAGACTAGAGAGAACATTTATTGAAGCTAGGGTTTTGCACACACACTTGGGTCTTGAAGGTTGAAGCTTGTGGTTAAGATTTTCTTACCCATTTATGTTTATTTCTTCATTTCCTTGCTTTGTATTGAATATTTAAGTGTGTATTAGTTATTTCCAACACTTTAATCTTGTTAATGGGAATATTCATATTTAAAGTGTGGATTAAATACCTTGTTGTGCTTATGTATTGAATGATTTTATATATTTATGAAGTGAGTTATTGTTACTTTAATTATTCTTGTTCTTTAATGTTTCCAAAGGGATTAGCTAACCCTAGGACTCGCCCATTAACTCCGAATTAATTTTGGAAAAGATAATTTGGGGTTGGGAAAGATTAATTAACAAGAACTTGAGGCGTTAACCCTCATTTTATAGATTCTACCTAGGGATAGGATTGAACTACTTGTAGCCTTCCGGGTGTGCTTAATCTTCTAATTGTGATTAGGGATAATTCAATTAGGAAGTCTTGTTAGTCTTCGGAAGAAGCTAATTAAGAATTATTATCCGTGGCTAATTAACATAAACTCGCTCATATTTGTGAAATCATGAAATACATTGGATCGTTACTTGAGTGTAATTCCCGATGCATTCATACTTGTAGCCATTGATCATTTTACTTGCTTTCTAGGTTAGTTTACATTTGCGCATTTAGATAGAAAAACCTTTTCGAACCCAAATTCTTATTGTTTGGCATTGCGCGACTAGCGATAATTTTCTTACATTCCTAATCGCCTATACATTGTTCTCTGTGGGATTCGACCCCGACTCATAGTTGGGTAAATTATATTGCTGCGACCGTATCTATTGCTTTTTAGCGGTGGATTTGGACGTCATCACCCTTTCGGTCTAACTCTATTTCTGAAACTAGTACCAAGAAAAGGTAGCAGGACTGGTTTTACAGGGCTCTACCAAGTAAAGGCTAAGGTAAAGTGCCCAGCCTCAGAGGGAGCACCAAGACAATCCTGACTGGCTATGTTTGTTGGTGCCTTCAAAGCAAAGGTATTTAAGAAAAAAGAAAGTCCAAGACAAAGGTCAAAAGAGTAGAATAAAGTGAAAAGTCCAGAGCCCCGCGCGGGTGAGTTTGTCATGAAATCTTGATAGTCGAGCCCTTCGGTTTGAAAGAGATTAATCTTCAAAACCAGCAAACAATAGAGGTTCTCTACAGAAGTTGGGCCGGGATCAAGCAATCAGAGCCACAAAACCAACCACTGTTTCAAACTGACAATTGTTCTTCATTTGAAAATTGAAACAGGTGCAATCCAGGCAACCGTACAAAAAGCAAGTGCAGCCAAAAGAAAAGAAACACACAAGTGCTGAAACAACTTTGCAGCAAATAATCAATGCAAAAGGGAAGTTTCCTCAAAGTTCTTTCCCGCATCTTATCAAAAACGAAAAAGAAAGAAAAAAAGAGATAACAAAAGAATAAAATCCCAAAAGAGGATAGTTTAGAGTTCCCAATATTGACCTGTTACTTTGTTAGCCAACATTAGGGCTCCAACCCCTGAGTTGAGCTTTTTACCTTTTAGCCAACATTAGGGCTCCAATCCTTGAGTTGTGCCTTTTACGCATAGGGCCTCCATTCCCTAGTCGCCTTTTGCCAACGTTAGGGCTCCAATCCCTGAGTTGAGCTTTTTACCTTTTAGCCAACATTAGGGCTACAATCCCTGAGTTGCGCCTTTTAGACATAGGGCTCTATTCCTTAGTCGTCTTTTGCCAACATTAGGGCTCCAATCCCTGAGTTGAGCTTTTTACCCTTTAGCCAACATTAGGGCTCTAATCCCGGAGTTGCACCTTTTAGACATAGGGTCTCCATTCCCTAGTCGCCTTTTGCCAACATTAGGGCTCCAATCCCTGAGTTGAGCTTTTTACCCTTTAGCCAACATTAGGGCTCCAATCCCTGAGTTGCGCCTTTTAGACATATGGCCTCTATTCCTAAGTCACCTTTTGCCAATATTAGGGCTCCAATCCCTGAGTTGAGCTTTTCACCTTTGAGCCAACATTTGGACCCCAATCCCTGAGTTGTGCCTTTTCGACATAGGGCCTCCATTCCCTGGTCGCCTTTTGCCAACATTAGGGCTCCAATCCCTGAGTTGAGCTTTTTACCTCCAATCCCTGTGTTGCACCTTTTTAGACATAGGGCCTCCATTCCCTAGTCTCCTTTAGCCAACATTAGGGCTCCAATCCTTGAGTTGATTTTTTTTACCTTTTGCCAACATTAGGGCTCCAATCCCTGAGTTGAGCTTTTTACCCTTATCCAACATTAGGGCTCCAATCACTGAGTTGAGCTTTTTTCATTTTTTTGCCAATATTAAGGATCCAATCCCTGAGTTGACATTTTAGATATAGGGCTACATCCCCTAATCATTTCCCATTCTAGATAGATGCAATCCTTATTTTATTTGCTAAAAAAAAGAGTTTAGATTTTGTCACAAATAACTCACGCAATTTTTCTAGTGAAAATAGGGGAGAAAAATTTCTTTCGTTTGTTTGTTTTGGTGTCTGAGCAGGTTTGACCTCGAGGCACAGGGTTCGAGATGACCAAAAGAATGAGTCTCAATCCAAAATAAAGGAAAAGAAAAAGAATAAAAGAAGTGAATTCAAAATGCTGAAGCAAACAGAGATGCAGACTGCTCAAAACTTGATTGAAGTCACAAGCTCCGCCTTTCCCGCTTTGACTCAATGCTGAAGAAAGAACCAACACCTACAGCTTGCGAGCATCAAGATTCAGATCGGATTCCACAACAAAATCAGCTAAGACTCAAGGTCAACCTTCAAGAGATTTATAAATAGGAATCTTGTAACTCATGGTTGATAGGCATAGCTAACTTATCTTTGATTTTCCTTTTGGTGTAATAAGGAGGTCAGCAAGCAGTAGCAGCAACAACAACAGTGAAATCACAGCTTCTGGTAGTCCCAGCTACCAAAACTTCCAAAGCTACACTGACTGATTCCTTTATAGCCAAGGATATGTAGGCAACCTCTGAAGCAAGGTTCGGTCAGACGTTTTTCAAAAATAATTCTCATGGGGTGCCAAGCAGGCAAAAATCTCTCATAATTGCTCATTTATCTTTGCCCGAAAACCCTTCGTGTCTCTGAGCAAAGAGGGGCAGCTGTGAGCACGTGATTTTTGCCTCGCTTGAATTATTCCTATAGATTTCTTAAAATTAGGATTTTTCTTTTATTATTTGATATTTGTTGATTTAATTGCGTGATTTTGTGTGTATTTTATTTGTGTGAGCATGTTTAGTTTTAAATAATTCATAAAAAATATAAAAAATATTGCATTTGCATTTGGAATTTGATTTTACATATTCTTTAGACTAGTTAGTAATTGGATTTTACCAACAAAAAAAATAAAAAAATCATAAAATTTGACTTTAGCTTTGTATTTTGTTAGTTTCTTTTAATTTTGTTTCAATTAATTTTTAGTAACCATCATTTAGGATTAATTAGTTTAATTAGGCCTTTAAGTTTTTAATCCAGGTTTTTATTTTTTATTTTTTAAAAAAGGGGGGAAAAGGAAAATATATAAAAAGGAGGAGGGAATTAAATGAAAAATAAAAGAAATAAAAGAAAAGAGAAATTCTGGCCTTTATAAATGTTGGGCCAGTATAAATCACTAGCCCAATCAAAACAATTCACAAGCCCAACCCCGAAACCTCGTCCAAATGCCCACACCCAGCCCAAATATACCCCAACCCGGTCCAGGTCCTCCATAACCCCAAAATGACGTAGTATAGTCTCTGAACAATCGTAGACGACTAGGTTTCTTAATCCAACGAACGAGAAGCCTAGATCAAAAAATTATATAACTGTCCTAAGCCTACCTATCCCCTCCCCATTCTGTCTCTCACCCCCCAAACCTTAGAGAACCCTAGCCGCCATTGATTCCCCACCGCCTCCGCTGTCTGCCGCCGCCGGAAATCTCTCCCGGCGGCGGCGATTCCCCAATCACCATCATTTTTACACCCCATGGTCTCCTCACCCTCCTCTTTTCGAATCCCTAACTAATAACCTTCGAATCCTTCCCAAATGGCTCGAATTTTAGATCGAAATTAAGCCTAGAATCCTAATTCGCCCAAAGATTTCCCAAAACCTCATCAAGCATATTTTCTTTCCCTTCAACTCTCAATCTGGGAGATTACCTTGAAAGCCCTTGCATATTGAGCGGTTTCAAAACAAAGGAAGCTTAGGGTTTTACTGGGCCATACCCGCATGAGTCTTCTGCTTTCAATGGAAGCAGTAGATTCATGTGGGTCTGGTCCACTGTATCAAATCTGTTCAACCGTGTCTTGAGTCCAACCAACCTATGAGAGCTTAGTTCTAGTTTCCCCTTCGGAGTTATATTTTTGGTAAGTCTTCTAGTTTGATTTTGTTTTTCTTCTTTTGGTTGTTTTTTTTAGTTATTTTGTGTCCTGAAAACTGTTGTTCTTCATTTTTAGGGTCGTTCTATATCTTTTTCAAAAATCAGTTTGTTAGTTTTATTAATTCTTAATTCATAAGATTGGTATCTTTGCTGCTGTTAATTCCTGAGATAGTTTTCATTTTAATTTGTTAGTCGATGTTTGTCTACCATGTATTTTAGGCGCCTAGGGTTCTTTTGATTCAACTTGATTCATAGCTTGTTAGATGCACTCTCATTGTGCATTTTTATTTGTGTTTGATCTGTTTGAGGGCATTAGCCAGAACATTTTATATTTGGTCACATTTATAGATATTCAGTACTTTAAGGGGGGAATTGAATGATTAAAATCTTAGGGGGTCTCAAAGGAAGGGTTAAAGGGTAAATAATAGCTTGCCTAAAGGTAAATTAGGGAATAGGGTTCAGGGAATTTTTCCATAATTACATAAGAAAGCCCTAGAAGTAGCTAGCAAGGGCCTTTGTTTAATATTTTAAATGCTAGCTTGATAAAGAAGTCACAAAATGGGGGACTGAAAGGAAAGAATAAAATCTAAAAGTTGCCCTAACTTTGCCTATAAAAGGGCAGTACCCTGCATTGCAATACAAGTTTAGAGGCTAGAGATATGGAATTTGAAATTCAAAGGTTTTGAAGGCTGAAAAATTCAAAATTCAAGAGGTTTTTAGATCTTAGTTTGAGAGGGAGAATCCAGATCTTAGAGAGTTTCAAAAGCCTGAAAGCTACTAAAATGTAAGACAAAAAAAATTGCAGAAATTGAGAGTTGAAATTCATAGGTTTAGATTTCTAAGCACCAAAAATCCTAAAAAATACACAAAAATAGTTGAAAAAAATCCTGTCATGCTCTGAAATCCTCCTCTAGATCTCAAGGATGTTGAAAATGGTTTGAATTTAGCTTTCAAATCCAATTTTGAGGGTGATTCTACTGCTAATCCTCAACTGGTTTTGATATTGTGATTTAAACACTATTTCTCTGGTTTTGAAGAAGCTTTTCCTCCCTTATTTTGTTGTTGGTTCAGAGCTGCTGCTATTGTCCTGCTTCATTGATCATCACTCTTTTATTCCTTTTCAAATTCCAGGTATCTCTTGATCTCCTATGAGATGAATTACAAACCTAAAGGCTGTAATTGATTGAAATCTGCTGCAAAATGAATGAAAGCTGTTTGTTAATTCAATATTTTATTTAGTTTTGTTTAAATTTCCTGATTCAGTAGTATGACATAATAGTATTCAGCATAATGCATTCATCATAGCATGGTGATAACTTCAGGAACTCATATCATTCTTCTGTCTGTCGGTAACTAGTGAATTAATCGGACTGTTGTTTAGTACATTCATTAGTTTATTTCTACCAATAGATAGCTGTGTAATAAACCTCTGTATCCATCTCTGATTTGATATTCTGTTGATAGTTAGGGTGCCTTCCTTGTTCAAACATGGTTGTACCCTATTAAGTGGCTTTGTGAGCTTTGCCTATTGTTCCATATGCTTCAAATAAGTTTCAATTTTCATAGTTATTCAAAATCTAATTTAACAGGTCAATATTGAAGTTAATAAACTGATGAATTCTATCTCAAAGGCATTTGATCATAGTTGGCCATATGTAATCTACATTTTTCAAAACAATTGCAAACCTGGAAATCAGTTGTATATATGTATAAGTTCAAACACAAAATAATCCTATGTGTTGTGTTATTCTCTGGGCTAATGACTGAGTAGTATAAGACCTGCATAACATAGTTCACGGATCCAGTTTTTTTTTGGCAAGCCTCGCAATGGTTTGTTATGGCCCAATTCCAGTGTGAAAACATAATCAGACATGAATACTTGATTTTAAGGTGTTGGGCCTCCCCTCTAGGCCTAGTCATGCTACAGGCACGCCTTTGTACTTTGCAAGTGTGTTTTAAATTCCCCAGCCCACTTCAGTCTTTTGTTGGTGTTAGTTTTTGCAAATAGATATTGGCCGTTTCTCACTTAGATTTGGTCTAGATTTTCGGTTTTGAAATGAATGTCTATGATTTAGTTAATTAATAGGACCCTTGGAATTATTCTAGGAAGGCCATCTTAAATAACATAATAGTTCATGACCTTTCAACCTTAGTCTAGTATCCTTTTAAAATAAATTGAAGTGCGCCGCGCCAAACAAAATTCACAAACTGCGTGGCCCTCCTTAATTATTTCTTTAAAATAATTAGAACTTGGGACATGCCATTTGGAAAATTTTTATGGCCTCCCGCAAAGTTAAAAATACGTTAGTTTCTTTAGGCGCGTTCTTTATTAATTTTACCTTCCTAAACTCGGGTGTGCATTTCATGTGACCCAAATCCAATTCCTAAAATGTTGGATAAAATGTGTTTCGGATTGCGGTGCATTTCATGTGATGCGATCCAAAGACACTTTTTAAATGACGTTCAATTTTCTTTAAAATTAATCAAAAGCGGTAATTAATTTTAAATTTTACTATAGGATTAACATGTTTTAAAATCAGATATTAGGCCAATTATGATAGTTTAAGTGACCGTGCTAGAACCACGGGATCCGGGGATGCCTAACACCTTCCCCCGGATCAACAGAATTCCTTAGTCAGAATTTCTGGTTCGCAGACTTCACTTGGAAAGTCGAAAATTTTCTCGATTTGGGATTCAAGATAAACCGGTGACTTAGGACATCAAAAGCCAAACCTATCCCAAGTGGCGACTCTGATCATTAAATAATCCCATTTCAAATAATGTCACTTAAATTGGAAAAAACTCCTTTATACACTATCCCTCGGGGTAGGTGTGTAAAAAAGAAGGTGTGACAACACGTGCTCAGGCCTGTTGCTCTTCGCGATCGCGTAGTCACTCTCGCGATCGCATAAGGTAAAATGGGGACAGGGGATTTTGTTCAACACGAACGTGAGGTAAGGATCACGAACGCAGAGCACTGGGGGGTTGCTCTACGTGAACGCAACCCACGTCTCGCGAACGCATAAGGTAAATGGGGGCCGGTATGGAGTCTATCTTTTTCCTCTACGCGAATGCGAAGGTCAAGGGGGCCAACCCTTCGCGAATGCGTAAGAGGTATCGCGATCGCATAAGCATGTGTAAGGCTTCTGTTCGCGAACACGGGGGACCCATCGCGAACGCGATGAAGGTATACCCATCGATTAAAAACAGTAGCTTAACCGAGAATTTTTTCAAACTTTCATAACTTCTTCATCTTAACTCCAAATTGGGCGATTTTTGAAAGAGGATTTCACCACAAACTCATAGGTATGTAATCTTAGACTAGTTTTCTTCTATTTTCGTCAACATCTATTGAATTTCTAGGCCTAAAACATGTGATTTAAGGTAGAAGATTGGGTATTTGGGTGGAGTTAGGGCTTTTTGATTTTTCATGATTTAGACCTTATTTTTTGGTCGAATTTGAAAACAAATTATATATTTGGGCTCGTGGGTGAATGGGAGATTTGATTTTGGTCCGAACCTTGGGTTTTGACCAAGTGGGCCCCGGGTCGATTTTTGAGTTTTTGGGAAAAATGACGGAAAAGCTATAATTTGGCATTGGGTTTGAATTGCTTAGCATTATTTGATGTTATGAAGTTATTTGTGTATAGATACAATTGATTTGGATCCAAATTCGAAAGTAAAGGCAGTTGTTGAGGATTGAGTTGGTCGTGGAAGTTTGAGGTAAGTGTTTGGTCTAACCTTAGCTTGAGGGATTAGGAATTCAGTCCTATTTGCTATGTGGTAATTGTCAAGTACGACGTATAGGCATGGTAACGAGTATCTATACGTTGGTGTCTAGCATGACCGTGAGTCTTTAAATTGTGAATATCTTAATTTCGTTGTATTTCTCTTGCCTTGGTGATGATTCCTATTTGTTGTGAAAAGCTTGTGAAAGGAAATTGTGACCTATGAACATCGAGGAGCATTGACTCAAGTTATATTACAATTGTGAACGTATATGAAATTGTTGTACCCTTTGGAGCATTGTCTCAAGTGGTAAAGTGAGATATGAAATAAAATTGAAAGGAAGAGAAAGAGTATTTAAATTGCTCCCTTGCCGGGATATTGTTGTTTATTGATTATTTTCCCTTGCCGGGACGTTGAGATTATTGATGTTGTATTCTTGCCGGGATTTAATTATTTAATTGCGCTCCCTTGCCAGTATTTCTATTATTATTTTGTTTATTCCCTTGCCCCTTGTTTTTTATGGTTGTTTTGGGTGAGGAAGAGTGTTAAAACACGAAGGTTGATGCCGTGCATTGTTTGCTTATTGTGAGGAAAGAGAGCAGAGCATGAAGGGTGATGCCGTGCCGCACGATATACCATTCCATGCTGATTCTATTAATTATATGTGAGGAAAGAGAGTATAACATGAAGGGTGATGTCGTGCCCGTTTTATTAGATCATTGCTTGGTGAGGATGAGAGTAAAAGCATGAAGGGTGATGTCGTGCACTTGTTGCTTTCTGTTTCTTTATTAATGTCTGAGTTGTGTTGTTTCGTTTGTTACTGGACGACTTTTACTTGAAATTATTATTTCCCCCATAGCATTCTTCCCCACCCATATTGATTACTTGTCTCTGTATCTCGATTCTGCTGTATATGTGTATATAACTACACAGGTTTATGTGGTAGTCTGGTCTAGCCTCGTTACTACTTCGCCGGGGTTAGGCTAGGAACGTACCAGCACATGGGGTCGGTTGTGCGGATGCTACACTCTGTGCTCTTTTGCACAGATCTAGGTGTCGGAGCAGCTTACGGTGCGCAGTAGTAATCAGGGAGCCGAACTTCAGTCCACGAGACTCCGAGGTTGCCTTGATGGCGTCCGCAAGCCCAGCATCTCTTTTATCAGCTTTCATGTTCTGTTGACATTTGTATTCAGACAGACTATGTCCTTTATTTCAAACTTTTATTTGTATTAATCCTAGACAGTCTGTGTATTGTTGTGACACTAGGTGCTGGGTAGAGACTTGTATTGGTTTTCTAGACACTATTTCTATAACTAGTTTAGACTTCTGTTAAATTTTACCTTTCGTTGTCTTTTAATTGCTTATTTATTGATAATTTAATTATTGAATCCTGTATAAAACAATATGGGTTAATTTTTGCAAAGGTTCTTGGCTTGCCTAGCTTCCACGAGTAGGCGCCATCACGACCCCCGAGGTTGGGAAATCTGGGTCGTGACAAGTTGGTATCACAGCTCTAGGTTGCATAAGTCTCACAACTCACAGACAAGCTTAGTAAACTCTGAGAGATCAGTACGGAGACGTCTGTATTTATCCCCAGAGGCTACAAAGTTAGGAAAAGTTTCACATTTGTTCTTTTTGGTCGTGCGATTTGGTTTCTCAATGCTAATTGAATTTCTACTCTATTCTTTCGCAGATGGCGAGAACACGCACTTCCTGATCTACTGATCAGCAGTCTGAGCCCCAGGCAGCTCTTGCTAGAGGCAGAGGGCGAGTTCGAAGCCGTGCTAGAGGATGAGGTAGTGGCAGAGCTCAGCCCCGAGCAGCAACACTAGTGGTGGAGCCTCAGGTTGACTTTGATGAAGAGGTTCCGACCCCAGCCCCAACTGTTCTGGTAGGCCCAACTCAGGTCCCAGAGGGTTTATTGCTACCTTGATTCTTGAGGACACTCTGGTGGTGAGTCTCATGGAGAGTGTCACCCGAGCAGGCTTGCTTCCTGTAGCACCAGCAGTCTCTCAGACTGTAGGAGGGGCCCAAACTCCTGCTACTCGTACTCCGGAGCAGGTAGCTCAACAAATTTAGACCCCAATAGTTCAGCCAGTTGGAGCAGCTCAGCCGGGTGTGGTTGCCCAGGCCGGTGATGGGGCAACTATATCTGCCGATGCTTTATGGAGATTGGATAGGTTCACCAAGCTCTTCACTACTACCTTCAGCGGTGCATCTACCGAGGATCCTCAGGATTATTTGGACATCTGCCACTAGGTTCTTCGGAACATGGGTATTATTGAGACCAATGGGGTTGATTTTGCTACATTTTGCTTGTCTAGATCCGCCAAGACTTGGTGGAGGGATTATTGCTTAGCTAGACTAGCGGGGTCACCAACCTTGACCTAGGATCAGTTCACGCAGCTATTTTTAGAGAAGTTTCTTCCTATTACACAGCGAGAGGCCTATTAGAGACAATTTGAGCGTCTCCAGCAGGGATCTATGAGAGTCACCCAGTACGAGACCAGGTTTATTGATTTGGCTCACCATGCTCTTATTATACTTCCCATTGAGAGCGAGAGAGTGAGATGGTTTATTAATGGACTCATTCAGCCTATTCGTCTCTAGATGGCAAGAGAAGCTGGGAGCGAGATATCCTTTCAGGAGGCGGCCAATGTGGCCCAAACAATTGAGATGGTATTGCCACAGGGGGTGGTCATGGGGCAGACAAGAGACCCGGTCAGTCAAGCCGATTCAGTGGTGCCTCGTCTGGAGGAAGAGATTCGTATGATATGGGTCATCCTTCTACGCCTTTCCAGTCAGCCCTCCAGGTTTCTCACGGCACCTCAGATGGTCGTGGTTCTCACACGCACTATTTTGATCAGCATCCCTTCAGTGCACTGCCAACTCCTATTAGTGAACCGCCACTTTAGAGTTTTAGTGGTGGTCATTCAGGTCGATAGGGCTGGCAGACTTAGCAGCTGAGGGCTTATTACTCTTGTAGAGACTGGGGTCATATTTCTAGATTCTTTCCTCGAGCACCGAGCAGTTCTCAGCACCCTAGTTCTCGTGCCATGGTTCAGGCACCAGGTGTTTCACAGCTCGCCCAGCCAGCAAGAGGTGGAGGTAGAGGTGCTAGAGGTAGAGGTAGAGGTCCTAGAGGTGGAGCTCAAACCGCCAGAGGTGGAGGCCAGCCAGCAGCAGGCCGTCCTAGAAAGGTAAATAAGAGTGGTGGGGCCCAACACCAATGTTATGCTCTTTAGGCCAGGCCTGAGGTAGAGGCTTCAGATATTGTTATTACAGGTACGGTTCTGGTTTGTGATAGAGATGCTTTAGTGTTGTTTGATCCGGGGTCTACGTATTCGTATGTATCATCTTATTTTGCCCCGTACTTAGTAATTCCTATTGATGCATTGGGTATTCCTGTTTATGTGTCTACACTGATGGGTGATTCTATCATGGTCGATCGAGTCCATTATTCCTGTGTTGTGGTGATTGGAGGTCTTGAGACTCGTGTAGATTTGTTGCTTTTAGACATAGTTGACTTTGATATTATATTGGGGATGGACTGGCTATCACACTATCACGCTATCTTGGACTGCCATGCCAAGACTGTGACCTTAGCTTTACCGGGTATGCCTCGTTTAGAGTGGAGAGGGACTCCTGGTCATTTTAACCGCAATGTTATATCGTATGTGAAGGCTCGACGTATAGTCGAAAAGGGGTGTTTGGCCTACTTAGCCTATGTTCGTGATTCCAGTGCTGAGGCTCCCTCTATTGGTTCTGTGCCCGTTGTTTGTGAGTTTCCTGATGTTTTCCCTTCAAACTTGCCGGGTATGCCACCCGAAAAAGATACTGACTTCTATATTGATCTGGTTCTGGGCACTCAACCCATTTCTATCCCGTCGTATCATATGGCGCCGCCTGAGCTGAAGAAGTTGAAGGAACTGTTGCAGGATTTGCTTGAGAAGGGTTTTATTAGACCCAATGTTTCACCTTGGGGTGCCCCAGTGTTATTTGTCAAGAAGAAGGATGGGTCAATGAGAATGTGTATAGATTACCGGCAATTGAACAAGGTAATGATCAAGAATAAGTATCCACCGTCGAGGATTGACGATTTACTCGACTAGCTTCAGGGTGTCAGGGTATTTTCCAAGATTGACTTGCGATTTGGCTACCATCAGTTGAGGATTAGGACATCTGATGTCTCTAAGACAACTTTTCGCACTCGGTACGGGGATTGTGAGTTCTTGGTTATGTCATTCGGGTTGACAAATGCCCCAGCAGCTTTCATGGACTTGATGAACCGAGTGTTCAGGCCTTATTTGGACTCATGTTTTCATTGATGATATATTGATATATTCCCACAGACAGGAGGAGCATGAGCATTACCTTAGAGTGGTTATTCAGACTCTGAGAGATAGTCGGTTATATGCTAAGTTCTCGAAGTGTGAATTCTAGTTAGGTTCAGTTGCATTTTTCGGTCATGTTGTATCAGCAGAGGGTATTCAGGTGTACCCAAACAAGATTGATATAGTCAAGAGTTGGCCTAGACAAATATCAGCTACAGAGATTCGGAGTTTCTTGGGGTTGGCAGGCTACTATCGACGGTTCGTGGAGAGGTTTTCATTTATTGCAGCCCCGATGACCAGATTGACCCGGAAGGGTGCCCAGTTCAGATGGTCGGATGAGTGTGAGGCAAGCTTTCAGAAACTCAAAATAGCTCTGACTACGGCACCAGTGTTAGTTTTGCCCACAGGTTCAAGGCCTTATACAGTTTATTGTGATGCTTCCCGTATTGGGCTTGGTGCAGTTTTGATGCAGGAGGGCAAGGTCATTGCCTATGCTTCGAGGTAGTTGAAGATTCATGAGAAGAACTATCCAGTGCATGATTTAAAGTTGGCAGCCATAGTTCACGCATTGAAGATTTGGAGGCATTATTTGTATGGCGTGGAATGCGAGGTGTTCACTGATCACAAGAGTTTCCAATACTTGTTCAAGCAAAAGGAGTTGAATTTGAGGCAGAGAAGGTGGTTGGAGTTGTTGAAAGATTATGATATCAATATCTTATATCACCCGGGAATGGCCAATGTGGTGGCCGATGCTTTAGGAAGTCAGCCAGTATGGGCAGTCTTGCTTATATTCCGGTCGGTGAGAGGCTGCTTGCTTTGGATATTCAGGCTTTAGCCAAATCAGTTCATGAGGCTGGATGTTTCTAATCCCAACCGTGTGTTAGCTTGTACGGTCGCTCGTTCTTCATTATTGGAGCACATCCGTGATCGACAGTATGATGATCCCCATTTGTGTGTCCTTAGAGACACGATGCAGCATGGAGGTGACAGGCAGGTTACCTTAGATGATGATGGAGTTTTGAGATTGCAGGGGTCGAGTATGTGTTGCTAATATGGATGGGTTCCGAGAGTTGAGTTTGGAGGAGTCCCATAGCTCCTGATACTCTATTCATCCAGGCACTGTGAAGATGTATCAGGATTTGCAACAACATTATTGGTGGCGTAGAATGAAGAAGGATATCATAGCATATGTGGCTCGTTGTTTGAATTGTCAGCAGGTTAAGTACGAGCATCAGAGACCTGGTGGTTTATTTCAGAGGATTGAGCTTCCCAAGTGGAAGTGGGAACGAATCGCTATGGACTTTGTTACTGGACTTTCGCTGACTCGGACGAAGTTCAATATAGTTTGGGTCATTGTTGATAGGCTGACTAAGTTAGCGCATTTCATTCTTGTGGCAGTCTCCTATTCATCCGAGAGGTTAGCTGAGATCTATATCCTGGAGGTTGTTTACCTTCATGGTGTGCCTATAACTATCATTTCGGACCGTGGTACGCAGTTTACCTCGCTCTTCTGGAGAGCAGTTCAGCGAGAGTTAGGCACACAGGTTGCGTTGAGCATAACATTTCATCCCCAGATGGATGGTCAGTCCGAGCGAACTATTCAAATTTTGGAGGATATGCTCCGAGCTTGTGTTATTGACTTTGGAGGGTCGTGGGATCAGTTCCTAGCTTTAGTAGAGTTTTCCTACAAAAACAGTTACCAGTCTAGCACCCAGATGGCTCCTTATGAGGCCTTATATGGTAGGCGGTGTTGGTCTCCGGTTGGATGGTTTGAGCCGAGAGAGGCTCTGTTATTGGGTACGGATCTGGTTCAGGAGGCCTTAGACAAGGTCAAGATCATTCATGATAGGCTTCACTCAGCTCAATCCAGGCAAAAGAGCTATGCAGACCGCAAGGTTCGAAATGTGGCTTTTATGGTTGGTGAGCGGGTATTGCTCCGAGTGTCGCCTATGAAGGGCGTGATGAGGTTTGGGAAGAAGGGCAAGCTTAGCCCTAGGTTTATTGGTCTGCTTGAGATTCTTGATCAAGTGGGAGAAGTGGCTTATAGACTTGCTTTGCCATTGATCTTATCAGCCGTACATCCAGTGTTTCATGTGTTAATGCTTCGGAGGTATCACGGCGATCCATCCCACGAGTTAGATTTCAGCACTGTCCAGTTAGACAAGGACTTATCTTATGAAGAGGAGCCGATAGCTATTCTAGACCGGTAGGTTCGTCAGTTGAGATCCAAGAGTTTCCCTTTTGTTCGTGTTCAGTGGAGAGGTCAGCCTCCTGAGGCATCGACCTGGGAGTCCGAGTCCAATATGCGGAGCTGTTATCCTCATCTTTTCCCCGACTCAGGTACTTCTTCCTTCTATCCATTCGACGAAGAACGATTGTTTTAGAGGTGGAGAACGTGACGACCCAAAGGGTCATCACCTGTTTTAAATAAATTATGTGCTTCCGAGGCCTTGAAAACCTAATTTAGAGTCGCCTCAATTTGCATGCGCAATCTTGGCGCGTAGCCGGAAAGCTTAAATATGAAATTCTGTGAAAAATGCTAAGTTTTGATGTTAAAATGAATAAATTTGACTTTGTTCAAATTTTTTGGGTAAACGGACCCGGACCCATGATTTGCCGGTCCCGGAGGGTCTGTAGAAAAATATGGGACTCGTGCGTATGCCCCGAATCAAATTCCGACGTCCCGAGCCCGAGAAATAAATTTTTAAAATAAATTATTTTCTGGAAATGTTTAAGAAAATTTGAAATGAAACTTGATTAGAAAGCGATGGTATCAGGACTGTATGTTGGTTCTGGCGCCTGGTACAGGTCTTATATATAGTTTAAGGTCTTTCTATGAAGTTTGGTTAAAATCAGGCGTCGTTTGACGTATTTCGGACTTGAAATCCTAAATTTGGAACTTGATGAAGTTTTGGAAAAATGCTTTGAATTTGAGGTTTAATTTGTTGATAATGATGTTATTTAGGCGATATGATCACACGGTTAAGTTCGTATGATGTTGTTGAGTTAGTACATGTGTTTGGTTAGGAACCCCGAGCTCGGGATTGTTTCGGAGTGGTTTTTGACTTAGAAAGATTGCAGAAAATCTGCAACAGGTGCCCAGGCCTGTTGCTTTTCGCGATCGCGTAAGGTAAAATGGGGACAGGAGATTTTGTTCAGCACAAATGCGAGGTAAGGATCGCGAACGCGGAGCACTGGGGGGTTGCTCTACGCGAACGCGGACCACGTCTCGCGAACGCATAAGGTAAATGGAGACTGGTATGGAGTTTATCTTTTTCCTCTACGCGAATGCGAAGGTCAGGGGGGCCAACCCTTTGCGAACGTGTAAGAGGTATCGCGATCGCATAAGCCTGTGTAAGGCTGCTCTTCGTGAACGCGGGGGACCCATCGCGAACGCGATGAAGGTATGCCCAGCGATTAAAAACAGTAGCTTAACCGAGAATTTTTCAAACTTTAATAACTTCTTCATCTTAACTCCAAATTGGGCGATTTTTGAAAGAGGATTTCACCACAAACTCATAGGTATGTAATCTTAGATTAGTTTTCTTCTATTTTCATCAATATCTATTGAATTTCTAGGCCTAAAACATGTTATTTAAGGTAGAAGATTGGGTATTTGGGTAGAGTTAGGGCTTTTTGATTTTTCTTGATTTAGACCTTGTTTTGGGGTCGAATTTGAAAATAAATTATATATTTTGGCTCGTGGGTAAATGGAGCATTTGATTTTGGTCCGAACCTTGGGTTTTGACCAAGCGGGGTCGGGGTCAATTTTTGAGTTTTTGGGAAAAATGATGGAATAGCTATAATTTTGCATTGCGTTCGAATGGTTTAGCATTATTTGATGTTATGAAGTTATTTGTGTATAGATACAATTGATTTGGAGCCGAATTCCAAAGGAAAGGCGGTTGTTGAGGATTGAGTTGGCCGTGGAAGTTTGAGGTAAGTGTTTGGTCTAACCTTAGCTTGAGGAATTAGGAGTTGAGTCCTATTTGCTATGTGGTAATTGTCGAGTATGACGTATAGGCATGGTGACAAGTATCTATACGCTAGCATGACCGTGAGTCCTTAAATTGTGAATATCTTGATTTCGTTGTATTTCTGTTGCCTTGGTGATGATTCATTATTTGTTGTGAAAAGCTTGTGAAAAGAAATTGTGACCTCTGAACATCGAGGAGCATTGGCTCAAGTTATATTATAATTGTGAACGTATATGAAATTCACCTTTGGAGCATTGGTTCAAGTGGTAAAGTGAGATATGAAATAACAGTGAAAGGAAGAGAAAGAGCATTTAAATTGCTCCCTTGTCAGGATATTGTTGCTTATTGATTATTTTCTCTTGCCGGGACATTGAGATTATTGATGTTGTACCCTTGCCGGGATTTAATTGTTTAATTGTGTTCCCTTGCGGGGATATATATTATTATTTTATTTATTCCCTTGCCCCTTATTTGTGATTGTTGTTTGGGTGAGGAAGACTGTTAAAGCACGAAGGGTAATACCGTGCATTGTTTGCTTGTTGTGAGGAAAGAGAGTAAAGCACGAAGGGTGATGCCGTGCCGCACGATGTACCATTCCATGCCGATTCTATTGATTATATGTGAGGAAAGAGAGTAAAAACATGAAGGGTGATGTCGTGCACGTTTTATTATATCATTGCTTGGTGAGGATGAGAGTAAAAGAATGAAGGGTGATGTCGTGCACTTGTTGCTTTCTGTTTCTTTATTAATGTCTGAGTTGTCTTGTTTCCTTTGTTACTGGACGAGTTTTACTTGAAATTGTTACACCCCCCCCCAATCATGCTTCCCCTCCCATATTGATTAATTGTCTCTATATCTCGATTCCGATGTATATGTATAAATAACTGCATAGGTTTATGTGATAGTCCGGTCTAGCCTCGTCACTACTTCGCCGGGGCTAGGCTGGGAACGTAAGAGCACATGGGGTCGGTTGTGCTGATGCTACACTCTTTGCAATTTTGCACAGATCCAGGTGTCGGAGCAGCTTACGGTGCGCAGCAGTAGTCAGGGAGCCGACCTTCAGTCCACGAGACTCCGAGGTAGCCTTGCTGGCGTCCGCAGGTCCGGCGTCTCTTTTATCAGCTTTCATGTTATGTTGACATTTGTATACGAGACAGACTATGTCCTTTATTTCAAACTCATTTGTAGTAATCCTAGACTGTCCATGTATTGTTGTGACACCAGGTTCTGGATAGAGACTTGTATTGGTTTTCTAGACGTTGTTTCTATATCTAGTTCAGACTTCCACTAAATTTTACCTTTCGTTGTCTTTTAATTGCTTATTCATTGATAATTTAATTGTTTAGTCGTGTATAAAATGAGATGGGTTAATGTTTGCAAAGTTCCTTGGCTTGCCTAGCTTCCACGAGTAGGCGTCATCACGACCCCCGAGGGTGAAAAATCTAGGTCGTGACATTTTGATAGAGAAAGCAATAAACGAAAAGATGAGAAGAATGACAAATTTGTGAACAAATACACTATTTAATTTATTTCAATTTATGAAGCTAAAAAAAACCTCATGTAGAGACCATGCATGTGATAGTCACGTGGTTTTACCGCTAACAACCTATTACGCTCGCTTACAAGAATTAGTATTAGTGTACGTATGCGCGTGTATCAATCTTGATGAATAAATTTTTTTAAAAAAATACATAAATATTAAGAGTAAAAACATATAATCTTTGAAGATTTAAAAGCTTTTCTTAATTTTGGAGATATTTTAATTTTTTTGTTTATTTATTTATTTTTAAGTTCATTCTAGAAGACACAAACGTAATTGACTAACTAGCATAAGATGGTTTTTTTTGTTTATCACTGGCAAATGCAAGTTGTTCTACTTTTTAATCAATATGCGATATGTTATTATTCCTGTTAGATTAAAAAAGAATAAATTAAATTATAAAAGTAGAATACACCAACTATGTATACCTAAAAACCCTAATAGTACAGGTACAAAGAAATCCACTGGAATATTCTCCTTTGATGTCTTACCCTAAAACTAGTCGTTATTCACTCTGTTTACCGTGAGTACTTGACCTTGAACCTGATCGTCGCTGACTCTTCGACCTTGATCTTCAATAGCTTCATCGGCTCTGCTCTTCACTTTTTGAGAGATCCCTTCATCCTCGGGCAGACCTTTATCGAAAGTCGTACTGGCGACGTGTGGCAGCCCATGAGGGCCTCTTAATACTAATATAGTTTGATCATGTGAAAGGTAAATGTTAACCCATACATATATTACAAGGTATTCTTGAAAAAAATTAATACCATATAGTGATCTGCTACACAGGTTAAAATACACGCGTTAGCTAATAAAACAAAAATTATGTGGTGTTCGTCAGTAATGATATTTGGTTAAAATTCTATATTTTTGCATGTAATTTGTGTTGCATTATGCCTCGATTGTGTTAAATTTAGTGTGAATATTTGTGACTCAATATTAATAATGGTATTATGTGTAGGAGTCATTTGAAAAGGATTTGGGGTATTTGCATGCAAATTGACGTCAAAATGAAAGAATTTAGAGAAAGTATAAGTTTGGTGCCCAGGTTGGTGCCATGCACCAACCAAAACGCCGTTGATAGAAGGCTAAAATATTCACTGTCTAGGTTTGCGGTAGGTACCAACCAAAACGTCAGTGACAGAAGACCAAAAAGTTTGTTGTCAAAGTTGGCGTCGGGCGCCAAGTGAGACACCAAAGAGCAGATTCTGTCCTAATTCGGCTGGGACTTGGGGATTTGTGATGACCGTTGGATCATCACTTATTTTAATTTAAAATTCTATGTTTACAGGCCTTAAAAACCTCTCTTAGCATCACCTTGATTTACGTGCACAGTCCGGGCACAGAGGCGGAAAGCCTAAATGTGAAAATCTGTAAAAACAATGATAAGTTTTGACTATAAAATGAATTAATTTGACTTCAGACAATGTTTTGGGTAAGCAAACCCAGAACCGTAATTTGACGGTCTCGGAGGGTCCGTAGGAAAGTATGGGACTTGGGCGTATGCCCGGAATCGAATTTCGAGGTCCCAAGCCCGAGAAATGAATTTTTGAAAGAAATTATTTTCTGAAATTGTTTATAAGGATTGGAAATGAATTTTGATTAGAACATATTGGTATCGGGCCCTTATTTTTTTTTCGGCGCTCGGTACAGGTCTTATATATGATTTAAGATAATTCTGTGAAGTTTGGAAAGAAACAGAATCCATTTGACGTTATTCGGACCTTAAATGCAAATTTGATGTTTTAAAAAGTTTTGAGAAATTTCACTGATCTTGAGGTTTAATTCGATATTCATGATGTTATTTTGGTGATTTGAGTACATGAATAAGTCCGTAGGATATTTTTGAGGTTGTGTGTATATTTGATTTTGAGCCTCGAGGGCTCAGGTGAGTTTTCGATAGGCCACAGGGTGAAATTTTGGACTTAAAGAATTGCAGGCCTGCAGGCTTCGCATTTCCCAAACCCCCTTTGCAATTCCTAGGTTCGCATTTCCAAAACTCCCTTCGCAATTCCCAGGCTTTGCATTTTCCAATCCTTTTTGCAATTACCAGGTTTGCATTTCCCAAACTCCATTAACAATTCCTAAGCTTCGCATTTCCCAATCTTTTTCGCAATTCCCAGGTTCACATTTACCAAACTTTTTTTATAATTTCCAAACCAGTAGAGGTTGATTCGCAATTGCGAACTCCTGTTCGTATTTCCCTTAACTGAGACCTGCAACTTTTATACTTAGCCGATTTAAACCCATTTTTCACATCTTTTCAAAACATAAACACACTAGGGCAATTTTTCAAGAGCAACTTTCCTTCCAAATTAATTGTAAGTCATTTTTAACTAGTTTTATTCAATCATTAACTTTTTTTAACATGATTTCAACTTAAAATCAATTATTTTCATGGGGAGATTGGGTGTTTTGAGTAGAACCTAGATTTTTCAAAAATTGAGGATTTGGACCCCGATTTGAGGTCCGATTTCAAAACAAATTATATATTTGGGTTTGTTGGGAAATGGGTAGTTGGGTTTTGGTTCAAACCTCGATTTTTGAGCATGTGGGCCCGGGGAAAATTTTTTGACTTTTTCAGTAAAACTTTGGAAAACTCATTTTTCATGCATTGGGGTTGATTCATTTAGAGATTATTAATGTAATTAAGTAACTTGTGAATAGTTACGAGCGAATTGGTGGTGGAATCAAGGGGTAAAGCTAAAATTGAATCGTGAACTGTCTTCGTGGCATCGCGGTAAGTGTTTGGTCTAACCTTAACTTGAGGGATTAGGAGTTGTGACCTATTTGCTATTTGCTTCTTGTTGAGTATGACGTATAGGCATGGTGACGAGTATCTATACGTTGGTGTCAAGCATGACCGTGAGTCTTATATTGTGATTTTCATGACTTTGTTTTATTATTCATGCCTTGGTGAAGATTTGTGTTACGCCGGTGGGTGATTTTATTGTGGTGGATCGCGTCCATTGTTCATGTATAGTGGTTATTGGAGGTCTTGAGACTTGGGTAGATTTGCTTCTTCGGGACATGGATGATTTTGGAGTTATAATGCCGATGGACGGGTTATCATCTTACCATGCTATCTTGGACTGTGCAGCCAAGACTGTGACCTTAGCTTTACAGGGTTTGCCTCGTTTAGAGTGGAGAGGGGCTCTTAGTCATTCTACCCGTAGTTTTATCTCTTATGTGAAGGCTCGACGTATGGTCAAGAAGGTGTGTTTGGCCTATTTGGCATATGTTCGTAATTCTAGTGATGAGGTTCCTTCCATAAATTCTGTGCCCGTTGTTCATGATTTTCCTGAGGTTTTCCCTTCAGACCTGCCGGGTATGCCACCCGACAGGTATATTGACTTTTGCATTGATTTGGCTCCGGGTACTCAGCCCATTTCTATTCTGCCGTATCGTATGGCCCTGCCTGAGTTAAAAGAGTTTAAGGAGCAGTTGCAAGACTTGCTTGAGAAGGTGATACACTCTAATTACACTTTTATATATTGTGTAAGGTGGTCGATGTCACATATAATAACCCAACAAGGTTGGGGTCGAATCCCATAGGGAATAGGTGTGAAAAGGTTACTAGAATAGTGTGTTGCTCGACTAAAGTCATAATTCTATCCAGTTAATGGTAACAGGAGTGTGAATTAATAGTGATAAGAGTATAAATTGAGTTTGTTTTGAAGTAACAACTAATTGGAATATTGAAAGTGTAATTAATAGGATTAAAGAAACCAAGGTTGTGTCCCCTTTAATGAAATGTAATGCTATCGTTGTTAATATGATATATTTCTAATGGACGGTCCTTTTGATATGCAAATGACGTCTAAGTGACTACCCAATATTTCCCAATAGTTGGGTTGTATTTCCTCTTTATAATTTTCCCAAATGTAAAAGAGTTGCAATTAATAACAATCAATATATGTCAAATAAAACCCACTTATCCCTAAGCGATTTTATTAAACAATATTTAATGCCTTGAGTCTTTGATATTTACTTCTACCAAATTCTAACCCACTTTCTCAAGCAAAGTAGAATTTAATGGCACTTGTTAATATTTGCAACTACCAACAATAAATGAAGCACGAGAAATAAATAAATATCAACCAACCATTATATATATATTCAATGTTAAATACCCATTTATATAACACCTATTTAGGGTCCACAACCTTAATATTTAGAGTTAGCTACTCATACTAAAATACAAAAGCAAGAGAATAATAAATGCCATAAAGCTTACAAAGAGAATATTCTTGACCCCAAAAGACTCCAAAAGTGAGGAGTATTAAAGTCTTGGAATGTAGCATAAAAACCAGACAAGATGAGCCCACAAAACCATCATAAAACTATTTATAGTGGAATGAGAATCGGGACAGAAAACGGACAAAAATACCCTTCCAGTTCAGAAATGCAACTGCATTCTCATCGCAAAGCGAACATGCGGTCCGCATCTTAAACATCCCCATCGCAGACTGAAACCCTACTTTCATATCTTCATCGCATTCCATTTATGCGATTCACATTGCAGAAATGCGATCACATTTTGCACCACATCTTCATCATTAAGCGACCTTCATGGTTGATTGGCAGTCCACTCTGCGGCTTGCAGACAGGTTCTGCGGTCGCATAGTGGACCGCATTCTTGACTTGAGATTTACCCTGGGCTCTGCTTTTGTCTGTGATTTGAATGTGCATTCTGCGGCTCGCATCAGTGATATGCGATTGCATAATGTGTCGCAGACTCGCATTTTTGCTACATTTTGCTCTTTTCTGCTTCCATTTCCATGCTCTTGTGTCGTTAGTCCGTATGTACTGTAGAAACACCAAAACTACATAAGTAAAGGAGATAATTGCATTAAAACAAGCTAAAATCTAAGCAATTAGTATTGAAATATGCCAAAATTCTCTGGCACATCAACACCCCCAACTTAAACTCTTACTTGTCCTCAAGTAAGTAAAACAACCTTAGCCTATTCTAGACTTCATTTACAAAACATGAAACAATAATGACCACGAGTGGTGTTCGTTTCTAGTACTTCAAGCATGCATTTTCAATTGTTTACCCTTCCTGAACCGATAGTATATACAAGTAAAACTAATCAACTTGTGAACCTTGAGCCTCAGACATTGCGACAAAATGTTACCCTCAGCTGAGTGCAACTGCATTTGACTCAAAAACTCAACTTTTGTTTAACTCCACAGTTCATGTACCCTCACTAGAAAGAAGGTCCCAAAATCACAATATTTACAAGGACAACAAAAAGGGACAATTCACAAATACACTCACTCTCAGAAA